>JBBHKE010003405.1:0-33177 GCA_037447655.1 Zygnema cylindricum | reverse complement strand
CAATGGTTTCCCGATTTCGTTTTTTCTACTTTTCTCACTCGACTTGCCATTAAAAAAAAACCTAAAAATTGTCAAAAAAAATACTTTTAAAATATCTTTCATTTTATATCAATATTGTCGTGCCTCATTCTAGAAAGTGTGAGATAAAAGTGATAGTGTGAGAGAGACACGGGAGAGGCGACGACAGTGAAATTTTTTGCATAGGACCCATAAATGAAAGTGGAGGTCCGAGACCCCTGCAATTTTTTTCCGTACATGCGCGTGACGGGCACCGAGAAAAATAGCGAGGACACTTCCTCGTCATAAAATTTTCACACTCGTGTGGCGCGTGTGTGGGTCGTTTTTCATTCGCTGTTTGGGCGGTACTCTAACTAAAAACACCCCCTCGAGGTGATTTTGGATGAAGTTTTTTGATGGGCTGGATTCTCTTGCCCGGGGGTCGAAAAGGGGAAAACGCCAAAATGCGTTCACATGACGACAAACACTCCGTACATTCAAAGTATGAATTGACGTTCACTCTACTTTGGTAAAAATGATTTTCTCGTACGGCTAATGTTTTTTTCAAAGTTCCCTGAATTTTAGGGCAAAAAGACAGAGAAAATAAAACATGGGGACACCCCCTTATTCTCTTCAGTAATTTTTTCTTTTAGGAAACTCAAACTACGGAGAATCTTCACTAAAAAACAAAGTAACAAAGACTAAGTTACGGTTACACGGGAACACACCCTAAACCTTTTATCACAAATTGATAAATTAAACAAAACAGCTGCAATCATTACAAATACAAGTCCTATGCCAAGTACAAAAATATGTTGTCCTCCCGCTTTCTGTATATCTTGTACCTTCTCCTCCTAATAGTGTAGACAAGAGCGTAATGGAAACGTAGCGCCAATGGGAGCCAACGCGCGTTTGCACGTCTGTTTTTTTTTATTGCTTTTATTTTAGGGAGCCAAGATGCCTTTACCTTTTTAATGTTTTTGTTTTTAATCGCGCTTTGACATCGGCCGTCGCTGAGCGGTGTATTAGTCAAGCTGCGTCCCCCCGAGAGACGCATTACATCGCCAGCTAAGGCGGGTATATCTGGCCCGGTGACGTCTCCAGCCGGCAATTCGAAATGTGTCCAACCGGCCTCCGCGGCAGTCTCCGTGTGGTTATCCCGCGGCCGGCTTTGCTCTCCTCGCGCCTTCGCGTGTCTCCTCGTTTCGATCTGTACGGCCGCCGACTCTACTCGCGAAGCTTGATACCCGTGGAGTATTCTCTCGCTCGTGTGATTTTATTCTTTGCATCCGCTTGTATTTGCACTCTGTCCTTTTTGTTGTACGGTCCATTAATACGGCCCTAAGTTTTTGAGCTAAACGACAGAAAAAACCCTTACTTGGATGCCGTTTTGCTAGCCAACGTGTCGGTGCCATAAAGTATTTTGTCGGTGAGCCAATCTTCATTTCTGGCAAGTCTTTAGTCAACTTTGGAGCTCGCTGGGAGTACTGAACCAGTTTGTACGGCATTTTTGAAGTCAACCAAACTCAAGGAGGTTTCCGGAATTAGGGTTTCGCTCCATTACGCTAAATAAGATTTAAAGTGTGGCAAAGCCGTACGAATCGGGCCGAATGAAAAAAACAAACGGTTGAAGATTGACATCTGTGGAGGTTTTGACAGAAACAAATTTAGTATTTCGAATCCCAAAAAAACCACTACAGTTCTGTAGTGGTTTTTAACTTTTTTCGAAGCTTACTTCTTTTCCCACATACGGAGACATTCCTTGGGAAAATTAATCTCTTCAGTAATTTTTTCTTTTAGGAAACTCTTTTTTTGTTTTCCTTTTTTTTATTCATATGACTATTGCTATTTAAAAATCAATACTATTCATACGATATTGCCAATTTTAATGGCGTTTCCTGACCTCAACAATGCAAGGAAATTCCCTTTCCTACTTTTTTCCGTTTCCTTTGTTTTCACCTGCCAGCTGTCACGAGGTGAGAGACGAGGGAAGGGGGACAAGGGAAGTGGGAAGAGGAAAAAATGAAGACGTTCCGGCAAACAGATGAGACAAGAATCAGGATCCGGGGAAATCAAGGAATCCAAAAGATCGAAAGGAAGGGAGAGTCACAGGGAAAGCTAGATGGTTTTTAATTTTGTTGAGGTCTTTGGGTTGAGTAGATGGTAAATGGGGAAGGAGAGAAGGGGGCGGAGAGAGATAGAGAGGGAGAGCACCAATTTTGAGAATTTCTTCAGATAGGATTTTTTTTTTGTTCCCTTGTTGAATTTGTTCCTTTTTCTTTGTCTTTTCATTTACCCTTTTTGTTTTTGTTTAATTTGGTCCTTTTGTTGATCCTTTTTTTTTCAGTCGTTTCTACGCCGTTGTCCTTTTCCTATCCGAGTTTTACAAATACGACAAATTTAATTCTTCAAAAAGACGCAGTTCTTACTCCCCCTTGGATCCGTTTAACCCCTGCCGAAGACTGGAAAAGTGGTCAATTTTTTAGATCGACTCCAATAATCGTTTTACGGGATGTCGCCAGTGGATGTCAGGAAGCCTCCTTCCAAACTTCGTTTTCTTTTAGAATGGGAAAAAACTGTTCAGATTGCATTCACGCAGACGGTCTCGCTTTTGTCCTTTTCGCGTCCAATGGGAACTTGGCAGCATTAGAAGGACTCGGAGGACGATTGGGGTATGTACGGTCGTGTGGAAATTGGTTTAGGCTGTGTGCCCATGTAACCATTATTTAGCGACGAAACTTTGTTTTTTAGTGAAGATTCTTCATACTAGTTTATTGGTTGTTTCAATGTCCAAGAACAAAAGTCGTCACTTAAAGTAGTGACATTTGTAGATGCTATATAACTTTGTGACAATTTAATACTGTAGAAATCGTTTTTTTATGACGTTGTACTCGTCTACTTTTTTGTGACATTGTAGATGTCTAGGTTTTGTTGACATTGTTCATCATGCTTACCTTTCATAGTGTTGACGTCACTAATTTTGGAACTTTACGCCATAGTTTTCTGATTTTTTTTTGTCTTTTCTCTCAAACTATTATTAAAAGAAAAGATAATAAAAAAATATTTCTTAGAACTTTTTCATTTTAAACCAATGTTGTCCCGTTTCATTGTCAGAAGAGGGAGAGGGGAGCGGTAGTGGGAGAGGGAGGGGGAAAGGCGACAACCACGTAAACTTTTCAAAGGACCCACGAATAAAATATTTTCCTTACATGTGCTTGGCAGTCAGGAAAAAAATTAGAGTGTACTCTCCCTCGTGCAAAAATATTCACAATCGTGTGACACGTGATAGGAAGTTTTCCTTTTGTTGGTCACTTGGTACCCTACCTAAAACCCACTCTTGAGGTGATTTGCGTTTGAGTTTGAAGATGAGCTGGCATGACCTGGCAGTGGGTCGAAAAAGGGAAGATGCCAATCTGAATTACATTCTAAATTTTAAGATATTGTATGTTATACATTGGATTTCGCACTTTCTCCGTACGATAAAAGTCTTTTCGTGTGCAACATGAAATTTTTGAGGAAAATTATAGAAAAGAACCCTTACATGTGATGTTATTTTTTCTTAATTTAATGAAAGTCAATTTTAAGGTTGATTTTAGGTTTGGAAGTTTATCGAATTTACAGTTTGTTTGCATGACATTCAGTCAAATGCTAATTTTATCCATAGGGGAAATGTTTACCGGAACATATTGCATATGTTATGCTATTGTGTATGCTGAATTACAAGGTAGTGAGACAAAAACATTTGAATTTTGCGACAGGTTGTCTAACGTTTAACGTCTCGACAGCATAACACTTAAGATATATTTTGACGGAAGTTTTCATACAGTCGCACGCATTCGGTTCGGTGTATTGTGCTGCTATTGTCTATTCTCAAAAATTCATAGGTCGAAAATTTGGTGTAATAAAAAGTAACGTATGAATTAAACTAGTAAACTAGGCTAAAATCTATCCCAATAAACAATACTTTCCTATCACAAAAGCTAAATTTGTGGTTGAAATGCATACGAACGAATCAGAATTGGAAATAAATCACATTGGCAAGTTTTTGTGGAATGTTTTTAACATCTTGCCGTAAAATAGGGGGTTAAAAAATAAGATTTTTCAAGAAGCTCATTTAAGATAATTTGACGGATGGGATTACACACCTTTAAAAAGAATGGCTTGTCTGACTATAAACTATAGTAATCTCAAATTCAACACCAAAAAAACTTATCCTCTTAGAGTTAAAGTGACGAAGTAAAACCAATTTTCCATGACAAGAGTATTCACGTCCAAATACGTCAGTTTAACGTGAATATTTAGGCGTGTCTATTGTTCTTCGAACTATACACAAAGTTTACTAGCTTCGTACTTACGTGTAGTTTAATACATACCACACTTTACACTTATGAGTTAATGCTTGTGAGCTAAAGTTGATGAAATGTGTCAACAATCTTTTCAGTGATTGAGATGTTTTTGTATACTTTACTTTGGTTGATTTGTTTCTCTCACTTTCCCGCAATTGAGATGTTTCCTTTACTTTCCTGTGATTGTGACGTTTCTATGTATAATTTTGCGATCGCGCGACTCTTATTGCGCGGCTTTTGTCGACAGGTACGGATACTCGTCTACTCCAATGGTTGGAAGTGTGGCGATCGCCTTCGACACATATTCATATGGAGAAGAAATTGCGAAAAGAAATGTCGTTATGCGAGAAAAATTTCAGGAAAATTCTATAGGCCCAAATGTGGCAAGTGTACTCGATAATTTTGATACGATTATAAACGCTTGGATCGAATATAACGGAATTTCAAAAATATGGGAAGTTTCTTTAAGTTTGGGAACAGTAAAACCATCTGCCCTTTTTCAATTGAAAAGACCCCTTTGCGAACTCTTACGACCGTCCGATTGTATCACGTGTCAAAAAGTGACGTCAGCATTTTTTGGATTTACCGCAGCCACGGGTGGATATAATGATGTCCATCAAATCCGATCGTGGAAGTTCTCAAGTGTTTGGCCAGGTAAAAGGGAAGGAAAAAGAACCAAAAATTTCACTTGATCATTTACAGTAATTAGTGTGGATGTGTATTTTTATAGTGTATTAGTCACAAACAAGACAGAATTATACAAAAGCAAAAGAAAATGGGGGCGAAATTTGCTTCATCATTTTGAATCCAAAAGTTTATTTATTTAACAAAGCCATCTACTGTGACTATTGTGGATTCTTTTTGGGCTAATAGTAACCACGGTAAATGTTATAGATTTGGGATTAAATGTTGTATTGACTAGATATAGCATTGTTAATTTAGAAAGTTGTAACTTCACTAAGTTGGAGAGACTTTCAGACGAACATTTTAATAAAAGCACATTAGAGATCTTATTTGATTGAGCGACGATGACTCGATTCCAAAAGATTTCAGATTTCTGCCTCCCTTTTTTGCCCACTCGCCTGATCTGATTCTGCATCTGACGTCTGATCCCTCGACTGATCGACTGGCCTCTCCCCTGGTTCCTCTCCCCCTTCTTGACGGTAAATCTTTCCCTTTGTAGGCCCATCTCCCCCTCTTTTAAGAAGAGGTCTTTGCTTTTTTTTAATTTATGCCGAATTCTGTCTATATATGAATATGTATACATGCATGTATGTACAATATTTGTATACACACACATATGTGTGTATACGCATATATTTAAATTTTTGTGTGTATACGTGTGTGTCTTTCTCCACATTATTGGTGAACTTTGTCTTTTGGTGGAATGATCACTTAGTGCTTTTGTCTTATTATCTTCAATTTCATCTTTTATGTACCCTTAACTCCGCTTTGCTCCATCTTTATGGCCCCTGGCCCTTCATGTCTTTAGTTGGCGCCGTATAATGATTTCTCTCGGTATTGAACGAAAATTATATTTGGAGGCGGAATCTGTGTTTAGGTTCTATACGTCTTTTGAAGACATGTGAAAAAAAATAGATAATCGGCCATATGTTTTTCAATCCTCGGCCATTCAAAAGTTGACCTACTTCGAGATCATCAACTGGTCCAGAGTTGATCACTTAAAACGATCAGTGATGTAAAAACCTGTCTATTTTACGATGTATTTTTCTTTGAATTGGAAGTGCATTTCAAAAATTTTCTTGTGCATCAAAAAACCGATCATTAGGTCATGTCGTTTTTTCCTTCAATGCACGATGCAAACGTTTTTTGGTTTCTATAACTTTTGCCTCAGTTTTTCCCATGTCACTCAATAACAAGTAAGAAATTGTAACGTGATTAAGGTGCAGATTCTGATCTTTTATTAGAATACAGTAATCCATCTTTTATATCTCTGCAAGTTCTGTTAACCTGGTGATTTAAATGCTTTTGGAGATAGTTTTTCTCTTTTAGCACTGGTTTGTCTTAGAAATCAGACAGTACATGTTTTGCAACCAGCTATTGTAAGACTTGAATGGCCATATTGATCTCAAAGTGTGGTGGCACAAGAGTTCCAGCAGTTGATATTCCAGTGTGTATCGTTTGTTGATATGAGCCCAGGAGGCATCTTGCTGGAGTTCAAATCAATGTTGAATGACCGTGGAGGCGTCCTTTCAGCATGGGGATCGAACTCGGAAGTATGCAAATGGTACGGTGTGGTGTGCGACAACAAGGTCGTAATCAAATTGTAGGTCTTCAAGCCTCAACATTATATGACTAGCTCTGGTATTATAAACCGTCAACATGTGTTCCTCACTATGACAGAATTCCACGCGTTTCATGTACTTGATTGATTCTGTCGTAAACAATACTTAAAATTTTTTGTTTTATGGGCATCCACTACTATGTGCTTGTATATGTGTAATATATAGAGATATATACAATTTCTATAATTTTTTTATATCTCATAGGTTTGTGCATAAGTTTCAATATTCATGTCATGTGGTAGTTCCAAAGGGCCATCACTAAATTCATGGATCAATGGACTTTGGAAATGCTGCTCCTAGCAATATGTAAGGTCAACAAGTGCTAAAAACGCCAAAAAGGCCAGAATACCTTGACTGAAGAAAAAAAAAAAAAAAAAAATCTCAGTTTTTGTAAATCAAGGAAGGACATCACCCTTTCAATTATTTCAGAAATAGAGCCTTTCAGCCTTTAATGTGATAAGAATTCAAAATATTTAATGTTATAAGAATTTAAAAAAAAATCGTGGATCTGAGGCTTTCTAAACGGATCACAAAAAGCGAAAAGGTAGACACCCAAACAGTCTATGCTTGCCAAATCAATGGACATGTGCAAATACACGACTTTTTTTTTGTATTACGAGCAATAGCAGAGATTGTGGCGAGAAGAAAAGCAATTTTGAATCTCCGTTTGATCATATTATGGATTCACAAATTACCAAACAATTTATCATACTCCACTCACATTTCTCTTACATATGTAGTCTTTACACAAAAAAAATCTCTTTGTTTTTGATAACAACTTGAGCTTCTATGCACACTCGAGTAGTTTACAGTTCTTATTTCATGATGTAGATTATTATCGGCTACTGTGCGTGGAGGGACCATTTCGGAAGCGATAACGCGTTTGGATTCTCTCCAAGAACTGTAAGTGAAACAATCAGCTTGCATACCATGGAAAGCATTATATATGTGTTCTGGTCGATAGGATGCTTTGATAGAGTTTTCTTTTTTTTGGTTAAATTGCAACAATATACAGTTGTCCGTGGTAACAACAAATTTGGCTTCCAAGGGAGTCGAAATTTCGCTGTTTTTATGGAATTATTCTGCCGTTTCACCTTTCATGACTGAATTTGTCTTTTTGACAGGGATTTATCTTCATGTGAATTAACTGGATCCATTCCCGTGTCCCTCGGAAACTTGCGGAACCTTAGATCATTGTAAGTTTGACAATCACGGTTTCCTAATGATAACTCCCGTTGATATTTTTCTCTGACGGCTCTCAAACTGGCGCGAGAGATCGTAACTCGAGGGCTCTGGACTACTTGAGAGGAACAAGTGCTCAAGACTAATTTATAGATATCCTTTGGTCGAGAATGGTCCTTGCACACGTCGGATTTTTTGTCATAAAATCCATCTTAACATGAGATGGATGCATGAGATTTTGTTTTCTAAGTGTGAGTCCCATAGACTAACTTGTGATTCTACTGATATTAAGAGCTCCTCATTTGCGCTATCCTTCCTACCCATAATTTCCCTCTTCTCACGTGCAATGCGAGACTAATATTTATCATTTCTTACAGCTTTGGATACTTCATTTTTGCAGAAAAGGCAAATCAGCGTGGTGCATACTAAATTTTCTGTGGGGTCAAAACAACCAAAAACAGACTTGAAGCTAGCATAGTTCCGATGGTGTACAGTATCATTTTAAATATTTCAGATATTTCATTCATCGTTATAACTCCATGAAACAGCGAATGTTTGAAATACTGTACGCTATTTTTGGTTTATGACAGAAATCTTTTGAACAATCAGTTATCAGGAGGCATTCCGTCATCAGTTCAAAGCTTGACCAGTCTCCAAATATTGTAAGTTGATACTTATTGCCGCTAAGGAGCTTACAGTAGTGTTGACCTAGTACTGAATTTTTGAGTTACGAAATGCATGTGACAATAGCAATTTGGAGCTTACTGTCGGATACATGTATTGGGATGCCTAAATCTGAACTGTACAATCTGAACAACTCGCCGCATCATTTGTAGATTTATTTCCGCTTTGTGAACGTTGATTTCTTTTGAAAGGGAAATCAATATGGGCCAATTTACTTTATGAAAGTTAGTAGGGAACGCTAGCCACCTCTTGTGGTGGTGACATAGGCACATAACCCGTATCTAATTACTAATTGCAAGTTATTTTATATCATTTTTTTTGGACAGGCGCCTCTCCAGAAACTCGCTGACCGGATCTATTCCCTCTGTCATGATGACTTTACCGAAGCTCCAAGAGCTGTAAGTTCTGCCAGTTTCCTAGTATTTTTTTTCGCTATATAAGCATTTTTTATTGTATTGCTACCTTGTGAATATATTAATAACACTCAAGGTCGCCAAACAGTAAGTAAAAAAAATAATGTTTACATCTTTGCAAGAGATTCATCCACGTGTTAATTTGACGAGTGGTTTTCAGTTTCTAAGCTGAGTTGACTTTTACAAATGGATTTTTCAGGTACTTAGACCAGAACAACTTCAATGGGACTTTACCTCTAAATATAGGCAGTTTAATCAAGTTGCGAATTATGTAAGTTAATTCTTCTATTTCCATAAATCAAAGATAAAAGCGAGGCCGCAAATGAGAAATGAGTATGAAGCAAAAATGCAATTATCAATGACTGCATTGCGTTTCTCAACTCAAGACGCTGAAAATTACTGAAGTCAACTTTTACAGAAGTTTACAGTCAAATTTTGATTTTGTGCACTCCCATGCACTCAATGTTCCCCTGTTGTTCCAGACATTTGTTCAATAACAATTTAATGGGCACCATTCCTACAAGTTTTGGCAGCCTGAAAAAACTCCAGGATATGTGAGTTGTGATATTTGTTCATTTCTATTGGCAGATGAAAATTTTTGTTCACTAGAATTTCAATACTTTTGCAGCTTCAATCACAAATGTCACAAGAGATTTCTTGTTAATGTTTGTGTTATGACTTTTTATTCATAAAAGTTTAAGATCTCTAGCAAAACTAGAGAATTCTCCTTAAATTTCAATTTCCAGTTTTCGTTCTATCAACTTTTTGCCAGTGCATAAGTGACAAGTGCCTTAACATATCAGAAATTAGCCTTAAGTTTTGGAGATTTCTTGATGCTTTTCCTCGAGTATACCTATGTTGTTTGTTCACTTACACTGTTCTTATTTTAAAATAATTCTCTCAGACTTCAAGGCTGAAAAAAGTATACAATTGACATATGTCACCAACAGTAGATTAATCCCTGTTTTGGTTACAGGAATTTGAAAAACAATTTCCTCACGGGGAATTTCATCTTGGAACTTCAGATTCTGACCGACTTGAATGTTGACGTCAGTAACAACTATTTATCCGGAGCAAGTGTTGTTGTGAATGGCAATCCAACTTCTGCCTTTGTTACGAATAACTGTTTTGACAATAGCATCTCAACTGGTGACGAAAAAATAGGAAAAGATGTTTCGCTATGTGAGAGATTTTGCAATGCAACACAGGCCACGGGCGTATGTGGAGGACATGGTTATTGTACGGCGTTAGATGTCCCATGTACATGCGATGAGGGTTATACAACGAGTATAAATAGTTACACTTGTACCTTTGGTAAGTAGCACTCCATACGATGCCCCTTACCAATACTCTTCCAGCCTTTATAAGTGTCAAGGAATTATTCGTATTAAAAGGAACTGCTAATTTAGTGGAGAGTGACTTAGCTGTTGTAGTCTAATTGCTTAAAAAGTGGTATTGAATAATATTTGTCTAGAATAAATCACAATTGAACACTTGTTTTTGTCACTAATGGCGATGAGCATTATACCTTCATTAAGCAAGGTGACACCAAATTTTAAAAGTATACGTTTTACAGAGAATTAACTCTTTTTAACAGCAAAGCCCTTGAAACGAACATGCAATCAACAACGGATTTGCAACTCCTCAGTAACACGGAAAAGAGGATGAATATTTCTATGATTTCAACGTCACAAAGTGGTCCATAAATGTTTAACAATGTCAAATATGTTTCAAAACTTACATGTCAATGGTTTGAGAGACTTAGTTTAGCTAGTAGAAGGGGAGAGTTCCAATTTTATCTTATTCGGTGTCATATCACAGAGTGGAGAGAGGGTCAACAATTTATGTAATCTATATTATATAAGAAGAGATCAGAATCCTTCTGTCTTTTGCTATCCGGGGGACAACACCTTTTAACAAAATATTTATCCAACAGTTGCAGAGGGACGTGGTGTACATGTTAATGACTAGGCGGAATCAGTATAACTACTAGGAAAAAAGGAGAACACCAGTTCATCTAATTCGTTGCCATTTCATGAGAATGGAGAGGGGATTAACGATGTATGTAATCTACAATATATAACAAGAGATCGGAGTCGTATTGTCGCTTACTATACCTGGGACGGCACCGTTTAACAAAAAAATATTCAACTCTTGCAGAGGGACGTGGACTTGGACTTACAAGCCTCGGCGAGTTCAAATATACAAAGCTGAACAGGTATTTCCGCTACACAAGCTCGGGATACCTAACTCCGGATGAAGACAACAAGGCATCTTGGCTCGTCGCAACAAACTGGAATTGGATGAAACGACGAGCAGTGACAGCCATCAAGGATCAAAAAAATTGCAGTAAGTAAAACACCAGTTGTATGAAAATAGATGTTTGAGGTCATTGAGGCACGTGAAAGCGAGAATGACAAAAGTGAGACCAGATATTTACTTGTTGTTGCTCGCACTTATGAAGAAAATGACATCAAGGTCCGATTTGTAGGTAAAAGATCATATGCGTTTTATTGGAAGGAGGAAACTGAGAGACATGAAATTTCAGAAATAATTCGATGCTTCTTGTTTTACTCTTTGAAGTTATAGAATGCAGTGTTTTCAACTTGTCGCCAATTCAACTACTTGACTCTGTTCAATTCCACATTTTTCACTCTATATTGACAATTTTTTTTCTCCGTCTTGTTTATGGCACTTTCAGATATTTGTTGGATCTTCGCATCAATTTCAGCGATTGAGAGTGCTTATTACATCACAAATGCGGGAGATTCAGACGTTCCTGTCATATCAGAAAACCAGATTTTTGACTGTTTGACTCGTGACTGCACCGTTGGTGGCTGGCCGGCTAAGGCTCTCGACTATGCTGCTAATAATCCTCTCATGTTGAACTCCAGTTATCTCCCAGGTTCTTGTCCAGGAGGGCAGGTATTTTTTTTGCTCCACATGTTTGTTCGGGCAAGGAACGAAGTCCCACAAAAGCAGGGACGTTTTTTGTTTTTTTTGTTTTTTTTTTGTTTTTTTTTTGGGAACTATTCAAATGTTAAAAAATGTGAGCATACATATGCTGGCCTCTGACAACGTGCAGCTTGCTATTTTTTACAAACACCAGCAGATATTGCATTTTATTATCACATCTTTGTGGTTTATGGTTCCATTCTGGTAAATAACTACAAAAATGGGTGTATTTTCAGGTCAGCATTAATCCGATGATTTCATCTTTTGAGAGAGTCCAGCTGCGTGGATGGCTGGGATTGCTTTTGGCTGTCCAACAACAAACAGCCATAGTCGCCATAGAAGCAAGTGGAACAAGTTTCCTCAACTATGATCCCAAAATGGTGAATTTTTGACAAACCAGTACCTTAAGAGTTTATGATTTAGTAAATGTCTTTCTATTTTCACGTACAATTGTGTTCGAGCACAATCTAAAGTCTAATTTGACTGTTTTATCCTTTGTTTCACAAAAAAGCAAAGGGCTTGTGAGGGGTTTCAAACGACTGGAAGGATTTTCAGTCATATGGATGATATTTTATTTTGAAAAAGTGCAGAAAAGAGAGAAATGTTTTGAAATCTTCACATGGTACCTTGGAATGCAAACACTCACGTGTATGATTAGACGCATATTCTATGTGTCACATTCTGTTGCTTCATGGAGCCGAAACGTCCCAATAGTGCCGAACCCTTAGGATACTCCAATGTATACGATACTAACAAATGACAGAAACTGACGATTTTCTAGTAAGTGCTTTTTTGGTTTTCTATAGGGGGTGTTTTCTGATGAAGAATGCTTTTCTAATGGAGTGGATCACGCCGTCGTCGTTGTTGGCTATGATTTGACAAACACACCGCCATATTGGCTCATCCGAAACTCTTGGGGCCCGAATTGGGGCGACAAAGGATATATGCGATTAAAAATTATTGGAGGGCCCGGTATTTGCGGAATAAATACCATTCCAGCACTTATACCAATTGTGAAGTTGCCAAGTAAGATTTCTTTTCACATGGTCATTGACATAACCTTTCCACAACATAATTTTTTCACTTTTTATTTTCTTATTTTATTTTTATTACTATTTTTTGCATTGTAAACTTCCTTTTTTCTCAGAACCCATGCAGGAATTTCCTTTTAGGATGCATGTCTATAAGTGACAAATTTATGCTGTTGTTTAAAAAACACCATATTTTTGCGCAAACTTTTGTCGTTCGATTTCAAAAAGAGTGGATTTCGAACACCAAAGCATTGTTCACACTAACGTTTAAATTGGACCCACAAGATTTAATTTTACCGACCAGAAAACAACACAAGGTCGTTGTAGCTTTCTTCCTTGGTGCGAAAAAACAAACGCGTGGCGTGCGACACCCAAAAACACAAACCAATAACAAATTGTAACGTAATCGCACGAAAAAAATCTCTCTTCGCGATACACTAGTAAATTGTTGGGAATATTGTGCAAATCCGCGTATAGGCCGAGTTAGCGCTAGTAAGTAATGGACGGTTCAGTGCGTTTTTATTGTATCGTTTTTTTCATGGGGTGTAGATGTTATTTCATTCGTAGGACGTGGTACTATGCTTTTAGTCCAGCGCAAGTTTTATTTCGTTACTGTGGCATTGCTTGTTGGTCTTGTTGTTGGTGCTCGATGAATGGTGTCCTTTTGTGTTAGTGGAGAGTGTTTCGACTGTGACGCTGCTTTGTGCGTTAAGTTATGAGTTAAAACACGAGCTAAAAACAGTTAAGGGAAGTGAGTAACTGAGATTTTTCGTAAGAATGAGAAAGGAGAAAAAGCTCGACTTAGTGCATGTATGTTTGGTCAATACCTTGGTGCATGTGACGTGTGAATGTTTGGTAATTATTATTTTCGCTTGTATGTGGCTGCACAATACGTGTGCTCTATTGTCTATTTGCGATCCTATAAATTGGTATTGCAGTAGGATACTTCTCCAGTTTGTGGTTGAGTGACGTAACTATACGAAAGGAAGAAGAAAAGTACGCCTTTGCCATTTATTGGTCGGAAGACTACACTAGAGCCTTCAAAAGATCCGCCTTCTTCCGAAATGTCGTACCGTGAGCCCAATGAGAAAGCCTTCAGTTTTAGAGGTGCTCAGTAGAAGGAGTCATTTCCGACAAACCCCATCGGACAGGGTAGGTTCAGCGGTAACACTAGTTCGGATAACCATCTTAATGAGTTTTGAACATTGGTTGAGATCCAATTTGGAAAATCACAGATTGACAAGAAAAAGAAAAAAAAATCGGTATGGATGCTGGCCTTAGTGGTGGCCAACAAAAAACACATTGGCGAGATGGATGTCGAGACAACAATATTGAATGTTGACCTCGAGGAAAAGGTGAACATGAACTTTTTTTCGAGGGTTACGGGAAAACGTTGTTTAAGCCACGATTCTTCTGGTTAAACGGGAACGTGGGCGCAATTTCGCAAAAGCCCAACATAATTTGGCCTCAAGCTAAAGTGCCTTTCGCTGAAGGTGAAGAGAACCAATTCTTCTTCATGGGGCCGCTTCAGCAGCTTTCTTTTGAAATTGAAGTACCTTATTACGCATTTAAAGTTAACATATGGTTGCAACGGAATTAATTTTGGGGATTGAGGTGACTCGCGATGATTTGAGGAATGTAAAAATAATTTAAGAATAGTACTCTGAGGAGGTGTTACCGCGAACTTCTACAACGAACGTGACACTACTTTCCACGCCTTTGGACTCGAAAGCCCAATCCAAAAAGGTTGAGAACGTAGACACACCCTACGTCTCGTAGAGGGAGGCAATTGGTTTATTCACTTACCTTACCATCGGGCGAGGTTGGAGATTTCGGCAACAATTTCGATTGCAAGCCGATACTATCAGGCCCCAAAAAGGAATAATTTGGTGGTTGTTAAACAAACCTTTTGTTTTTTGGCTGGTACCATGAGCATAGGTTTAGCATTTCTGTCGAATGTGATGTTGGAGTGTTACAGGTTTTGTGGCTCGGAGTGAGGCGATGACTTTGAATTTTGAAATTCTACGTCTGATTTTGCTTCCATTTTCTGTTGGGCGACAATTTGGAGGAGTTCCCTTCGCTAGCCATTAGTGGCGTTGAGTTCTAACGAGGCTAGATACTAGCAACGTAGCATCGGTATTACAGTTGGTTGTATGAAATTTTGTTTGGATAATATGAGTTTTATGGCTTTAGTTCGGAATCTTGTGTTTCATAAACTTATAAAACATATCCGGATTCGATGGCATTTTGTAGGGATCTTGTGAGTGCTTAGGAGTTAGAATTTAGCCATGTGCCTACAGTTGAAGGAAGCAAGCTGTAGAATAGTTGACGAAGTTTACAATGCATGAAATGTTTGCAAAAGGAAGGCCTAAGTAGGGTTGTTGTGAGTGTTAAGGATTCCCACAATGAGAGAGGGAATTTTAGGAACATTGTGAGAACTGGCGTATCAGAGAGGAAATTTTAGGAACATTGTGAGAACTGGCGTATCGGGTGGGTTTGCATCAGTATGTATTGGTAGCTTCAGTGCGTAGATTTAGGTCTCATCTTGTTTCGTGCAGTCTACGTGTTTTTTAGTACATAGAACGTGGTGCTATGCTGTTTGTCAAGCGCATGTTTCATTTCGGTACAGAAGTGTCTACATTGGCGTTGTATGTCTGCCATGTTTGTTACTGTTCGGTGAATACCTGTCCTTTCGTCTTTGTGGAGAATGTTCCGGCTGTAAAGCTTCCTTGTACAGAAGTGATGAGTTACGATCAGTTAAAAGGAGTGAGTCATTGAATAACTCAGGTAAGAGAAGTGAGTAAGTGAGATCTATTGTTAGAATGAGAATGGAGAAAAAGCTCGGCTTAATATGTGTATATTCTATTAATACCTTGGTACATGGGATACGTGAATGTTTGTGATTTATTTCTTCCGCTTGTAAGTGGCTGCGCATTGTGTGCTCTGTTGTCTCTTTGCGTTCTTATCGTGAAAGGATGCGTGGCGTCGCTTCCAGACCAAACATCCAACTTGTCTCTTTTTTCCTCTCCCCTTCTCTCCTCTCTCCCTCTCTCTCTCCCTCTCTCCCTCTCTCTCCTCTCTCCATCTCTCTATGAGTTGGAGAAGGAACGTGAGAGGGCAAAATTGAGGAAAGAGAAGACGGAGGTGGTAAGGGATAGGCAGGGGAAAGCCGAGAAATGGAGGGAAAGGGTGGGGCAATGGGAGGGAAGGGAAACTTACAGGGTAAAGGAGAGGGAGAGTGACGGAAAAATCGAGCGAGATGAATAGATGGAGAAAGAGGGGCAGGGGGAAGGGGAGAGGGCGGGAAATAAATTAGAGAGAGGAGGGCGGAGATGGATGGGGAAACCGAGCGGGCGAGGGAAAGAGAAAGTGAGAGGGAGTGGGAGAGGAGAGGAAATCGAAAGGGCAAGGGAGAGGGAGCCGGAGAGGGAGAGAGACATAGACAAAGAGGGAAAATTCGAAAGAGACGGAAATGGAGATGGATGGGGAGGGTGAGAGAGCGTGAGACTAGGAGAAAGATGGAAAGGAGTAGAAACTGAGAGAGGAGGGGAAAACTGAGAGGATAAGGCAGACGGGGAAAGGGGAAAACCCGAGGGAGATACGGAAATGGAGATGGAGAGGGAGGGGGAGACGGAGGGGGAGAGGGCGGGAAGGGATGAGAGGGAGATGGAGTGTGAGAGGGAGCGGAAACCGTGAGGGCAAGGACAAAGAAAGGAAACCTGAAAGAGAGACGGAAAGGTATGGGGGGAGGGCCGAAAAAACCGAAAGGGAGAGAAAAAGGACAGTGAAGCATAGAAAACTTGAGAGGAAGAGAGAGAGGGTGAGGGAGATGAAGTGGGAGAGGGAGGGGAAACGAGAGGATGAGGAAGACGGTGAAAGAGGGAAAGCAGAGATAGGACGGAAGTCTAGATGGCGAGGGAGAAGGAGAGGGCGGAAAAAATGTGAGAGAGAGGGAGTGTGCGAGGGAGAAAAACCGGTAGGGCGAGGGCAAAAAGAGGAAAATTAAGAGAAACGGAAAGGGGTAGTGAAAGGGCGGGGAAAACCGAAATGGAGAGGGGAGGGACTGAGAAGGATAGAAAACTTGGGAGGGGGGGGGGAGAGAGAGAGAGAGGGAGGGGGAGTGGGAGGGAGGGCACACGTAGAGGGCGAGAGTGGGGAAAAAGAGGGAAAAAGAGGGAAAACTGAGAAAGAGACGGTGGGGGGTGAGGAGAGGGCGGAAAAAACTGAGAGGGAGGGGGAGAGGGATGGAAAAACGGAGAGGGAGAAAGAGAGGGATAGGAGGGAGAGGGAAAGGGAGAGGGAGACGGAGAGGGAGAGGGAGAGGGAGAGGGAGAGGGAGAGGGAGGGGTAAATATTCAAGAGGGGAAAAAAGGGGAAACCTGGTAGAGAGATGGAGAGGGTAAACTGCTGGAAACTTTTAACACATAAAATGTAGGAAAAATCATTTTTTATGTTTTCGTATCGTTGAAGCACCTTCACTTCAGCAATACTCGACATTTTCTTCTTTTTATTTTGCGCTAAGTCAGTATTTTTGCCCTTTGCATTTATTTTTGTCCTTAGCATTTATTCATAATCATGTTTTTGACATGATAAGTTTGTGCCTAATTACCAAAATCTCTCCTATGACCAGTGATTGACGCTTTTTTTTTAAATTAACAAACCCATTTTACTTGCCCGATCCGACCTTTTTTTTGTTGAATGTAAAAAAATATATATTTTGGAAACGGCTGTTTTTGATAGTCAGGTATTGGTGTCAGGTTTACTAGTACTGGCTGGAAAATTCACCGACATGGATATAGAAGTGTTGGTCATTGACATGTTGGACGTTGATTGAGAGAAATAGACAGGGACTACTGTGGAATACCGTCAATTGATGCTTATTGTCTTTGACCAAAAAGTAACCTTTGACCGTTGATGTTATTCTAATATATATGTGCAATACATGGCATCGGACGTGGGTAGTTGTTTGTCACCCTTGATAACAAGGACCACAATCAAATCATATTAAATCAAGATTACATCAGATTTTGAGTTTCCTTATATTTTATCAGCATTAACAAAACTCGACCTATCCAAACTGTTGTTGTTCTCCTAAAATATATCATTTCTATTTATGAAATCTCGTTGACAATATTATTTGGTAGCTTATATTCAGAAAAGAAAACGATAATCGAATTGTGCAAAATACCTTCTAGTGGGTAATGTATACCACAAAATCTGGCTGTTCAATTTAAATCACCTTCACGACGGTCTCAAGCATGAAAGTATCATGTTTTCTATGCCATGTATTTCATCCTTGCAGTGGATCCTTGCAACCTCAACAACTTTGCCAAGAAAAAGCTCGATGCTGCATATGGACCGGGTGTCATGAATCCATGCGGCAACGGAGTGTGTACTCCGTCAGGCACCACCAATCTATGCAAATGTCGCGATGACTTTGTCGCCGTCACCAACACGGATGGCAGCCAGACTTGTGCTCCAGGTTTTTCCTGATCCATGAAACACACAGCACAACCATAGAAGGATCACAGTTTACTAGGAAATGGACCACACTTTGTTTGATTGTATAACCTGAACTTGAACCGGCATATGTTCAAATCCGTGTAATCCCAAGAAGCTTGAAATCAGTTATCCATGAAACCTATTGCACAACTAATAGAGTAATATACAGCAGAGCTGAAATATCTCAAAACTTATGTATTCTTGGGAACGTAATGTAAATAAAAAAGGCATTTATCTGCAGAATTCACTTTACAACGTTAGTAGCATGTTTTGGTTTTAAATGCTTAGTTTTGGAGATCTCTAGCTAAATGGGCAAATTGTCGAAGGACATGCATCAATTAAATAGTCGATGATATAAAGATCTCTATGTTACAGAAGCTACGTAACATGACCATAGCGTAGTTAACTTAAGTAACAAGACCGTTAATGCATACTTTAAAGACTCATGTTAAAAAACATCTTGTAATTTATGGAGTAAAAGCTCCGTTACTTCTTGTCCGATCCATTTTCAATACCTTTTAGCTCCTTGCAAAAGCCCACTAGTGTTAAAGTACTTTTATGGCTAACTGAGGTCACGCTAATATTCTTGAGTCAACTTGATTATAGCAAATAGAAATTCAGAGTGTGTAAAGATGTGTACTGAGCTGAGATTCTCAGTTTCTTTGTGGGCCAATGAATCATGGATATCAGTCATTTTTCAAGAACAGTGGATTCTGGTGAAAGGTTGTAGTCATTGTACTTTAAAGAAATAATTTGTATGTGGGCTTTACGGTATTGCTGGTACGGTTGACATAATGATCGAGTCCTAAATCTGTACTGCATTTAAGAAAGTCCTAGAAATAGTTCATCAACCTCTTTAGCTGATATGGGGTAACTGGGGTTGTGAACTTGCAGCTAGTCCGTGTACTTTTGGATCCAAAAACCCATGTGGCGTGGGTATTTGCGTTAATTCTGTACTTTATCCGGGAACTTATCTTTGTGTTTGTCCTTTGGGTTATTCTCCCAACGATAGTGACGACGTGCTTACTTGTGTGCCTGGTGAGTGATAAAGTTGCAACCTCAACTCACAGGCACGTTTCCATATACTATTAAATTAATAAAGATACCGGTTCTTTGTTAGCTAAATGCTCTAGAGTTCTTAAGTTTCGGAACTATTTTCAAATGTTGTAAAGGTGAATAGTTCTTCTTCAGGAATCTTTTGTATGGATAACCGAACCGTTGCCCACCATCTTGCAGCCCTTATCCTCGGAGACAGGCAGAACAGCTACACGGTTCCAGAGAGTGGAAAAGTGACTTGTGATGCAATTCGTAACGCCTACGGAATTTCCAAAGTCGACTTTACAAATCAAAATCTGGTAGCAAGACTTTCCACCATTTTGTGACATATGATCCTTATGTTCTATTGAAAATTCTCTTTTAAACCTGTTCATGGAGAATTTAATTTTATGTAATATACTCCATCAACAACTAGATCGCCAACAAGACAATAAGGCGATGTAGCGCCCTTCAAGGGGCATACTTGGCCCTATTTGTCTGCGCTAGCCTACCTACAGAACCATGTCGGTAGTAGATTGTTGAGATTGACCAAACACAAAATGTTGAAAACATGCTAAATATACTTTTTTATGTTTTCCGTAACTTAGAATCTTCATAACTTCACAATACTTGATATTTTTTGTTTTCCTTTTTGCTCTGAGACACTAATTATGTCCTCTTTATTCCTGTAAAAAATCTGGTATCTCCGAATAAATTTTAATTATTTCCTAACGGCCAGAATCTCTTTTGTGACCGGTCAATTTGTGATATATGACACCTTTTCAAAAATTCACCAAACCCGTTTTACATTCCCGATCAGATTTTTCTTTTCTCTTGGTTGTGTATTAAACCTTGTTTTTTTTTTCATTGGTGGTTTTGATATTGTTGAATACTTATTATGCACATGGAATTTTCAAACGTGCAAAATATAGGTATGTCTACATGTACTATATATATATATATATATATATATATATATATATGACTTTACAGCTCGAGATATGACTTTACAGCTCGAGATATCTCGGAATGCCGTGCTCTTTTTGCTGGCTCTCAACTTGTGTATATTTCTACCTGCCAAAATTCAAACTCTTCCGTATCATATACCCGTATCTATAAACCAGAACTTTAGTTTGGGTTGATCATTTTTTTATCTTACTTGACAGGCTATAACTCGTTTTTTGGCAAAGAAAATCTGAACGTTTGGCCACGTACTTCGGGATGTCTTCTATTATGTCACAAAAGTTTGAATTTTTGTGGAAATAGCGGCAGAGATATGACAAGGCGCAAAACAGACTGATTTGCCTAGAAAGTTATACTTTCGGTGCATTTACTTCCATCCCTAGTGTTAAATACGCGTTACCACGTAATTAGTGTTTAGCGTATGAGTGACGCAGCTAAATACACTGATAACCCCTGATTTAACACTAGTTAAATAAACACTCACATCCAGAAACAACTTTTTATGAACTGATGACACAATGATTTTTCCTTTTTTTGCAGAATCTTGATTGCAGCGTCCCGCTGCTGTCGAACACAATTGTCGACGTAACAGCTTATCGCAACTGCTCTCTTCCCTATACTGTGATGGAGGTTAGTCGCCCCATTACATGGTTATGGTAACCGTTTAAAACCAGAACTGTTTTACTCGTATATGAGCAATGTCCAATCTGTTCTTTGTTTGCGGTTGAACATTATTGCTTACCGTATGTGTCTGTTTATTTCCTGGACAGTCGTCTTCCTTCATCAGATTCATATATTTTTGCGAAACAAGTAATTGTGGACTACTTTCTCTGTTTTGCAGGACGACAGTTGTGATTCAATCCAAATATTGTTTAATATAACAGCTCTTTCTGGACCCAATTCACCGAATCCAGACCTCGACTGCTATAAGCTTCAACCTTTCCAGCAGGTTTGGGAAATTTTACGCTGAATACTAGACGAAGCACACCTACAAGTTTTAGTGTTGAAAAATATGATAATCGTTGACATAAGTTGCCTTTCTTGTTCAATAGACTGTTTTTGATTTCAGGTGTGCATCCAGCGAGGCGATCTTCCATACCCCCTGCCGTGCGTAAAATCCTATGAGGTAAAACCAGAAGATACATGCAATTCAATTATTGCAAATCTTATGGATTCCGATGTCGACAAGCTCGAGAATGTCATGAAGTTTTACACCCTCAATGTGGGAATATATTGTTCACGCATCGACAGTTACGTCACCACTGTGTCAGGTTATAATGAAGAGGTATGTACTCAAAACACTTGTTATTACGCATATTGTTGGAAAAAGGTGGGTCGTTTTGCAGTGATATGAAATCTGGCCTTCTTCATTCTCCTGTCCCAAAATATTTCAGCACAACCAATGCATTTGTGCATCGTTAGTGAGCAGAAATAAATTATTTTTGTTTGTGACCAGGTTTGCCTCGAAAAAGGAGATTTGGGAACAATAATGGGACGCTGCTCTAGCGCAGATCGAAAGGCTATCAGATTGGTACCAACGGCCAATTGCGCAAATTTGAAAAAATGCTTTAAAAAGCCGGATACGTATAAATCCCTCAACACAGCGGCATGTACACCCAAGACGTTAAAAACCCTCCGGGCAAATGCTAATCCCATGATTTGCGTTAGCAACGCTGGCCCATGTTAATGAGCATGCGGAAAATTCAAGAGTGCTACTGTCTTTGCTCTGAATCAGTTGATACTTTTGAAAGTTCGAAAGTTTTGAAAACAGTTTAAGTGCTAACATCTAAAAATTTGACATCAATAGTGCTGGCTTGCCAAAAAAATAGCACTACCCTTTTGGGGCTGATGGAACTCCCCTATGATTTCTCTTCGATAACTTTGGCTGGTTCGTCAAACTTGAGGCCGTTAACATGGAAAATGATCAAGTTCTAGCTTTCTACATTGTTTAATTTTTCTTTTTTGTTATGGTTTTTCAGTTGGGATTTTATATCGGGTACGGTTGTTATGACCATTTATGGTGACTTGTAAAGTATAAACATTCTGGAGTGATTTAAGATATGTAGTGGTCAAAACATGAATGGGAACATACAAAGTCAATTCTGGCTAGATATGGAGAGGGAGAAAGGAGGAGGGTGGGGGAAGATGGATGTTTGAATGGATCAAGGAGAAACAAAAATGGCACATACTAAATGTGGTTGAAGTTGTCCTGTACGTGTGAAATTTAGCAAGCAATGTTTATTTGTTGAGCCATTATGGTTACTGTGTTTAGCTTTTCAATTGTTTTTTTGTTTTTGTTCCGTTTAAGCCGTGGGTTGTCCTGGTTGCATATGACTAAAAAGAATTCTTCCAACATCTGTTTTTTTTATTGATTTATAACTCACTCCTTTAGCTGAATCATGTGGCGAATGTTATACCACCGGATGGAAAGTATAGAATTTAAAGAAAAGTACGACATTATTCTAAAAAAGAAATTAAATTGAGTTCAAACTTTTTCTGGTTTTTCTGTGGTTTACAGCTGTGCATAACTGCGATGTAACTGCTATTTGAACAGGAATGCATAATTGCGTAGGGAATAATAGTATTTTCTTGAACAGGAATGCATAAATGCGTACGAAAAAATAGTGGTTTCAGTACTCATACCGTTATTATGATAGTAAATTTCTTCGCCACACTGCATGCACGAACGGCGAATGCGGGGCCAAATATGCTCGTACTGTATCGAACTTTACCCTCATGGATTCGGTCAATTTTTTGGGTAGTTTTACGTTGTATCTACAAACTACACAATTCACCCTATTAAGTATAAGTATTGTGTATTAAGACAGACTTCTTTCATAAAGCTTCCCTGTAAGCGACTATTGTTTGAAAAGCCCTAGTGACTTCGGTTTTTATCAAAAGTTGTGCTCCTGGTGCGTTATCTTTTTTCACTCTGTTTTGCGCCTCCGATTGTGACAACCTTGCAACGAAACTTTGTCTTGTTGTATATCGCTGATGCTAACTATAGAAACAACCCTAAATTCAACATTATCTAAGTGAACATGGAAGCTTTAGTTATATACCCGTTTGATGCTATTTATGTTGGTCAGACCGAGGCAACAGTAACAAAATAAGTCTGTTTTTTATTTTACGTTTAGATTTTAGATTCCTTTTTTCCATTACTATTGAGTATTTTGCAAACATTACTCAAGGTGATGTTTTCTTTACAACTTTACAGGAAATTTGATCAAGCCAAATGCTTTCGATCCTATAACCCATCACTAAATAAGAAAAATAAAAAAAAATAAGAAACGAGTATCCAAATTTTCACAACACACGTACTTACATCTATTATTCATGTATGGTATATGACATTGGCACGTACTATATTTGAAGGTGTAAAATATATTTTTTATCCGTACTTACATATAAAGGCATCTCTGAGCCTAGGTCCACATCTCCCTCTCGGATCTGTCCCTGCCCTCCAAGTGGAACAGAGTTCCATTCCTGGGTGTCCCCTCTTCCCCTCCTCCCCTTCTCCCTCCCTCCATTCCCTTCCTTCGTTCCCTTCTCCCTCTCCTTCCCCCTCCCCCCTCCTTTCCACCTCTTTCCTCTCTTCCCCCCCCTCTTCCCTCTATCTATCCTCCCTCCCCTCCTTCCCTTAGGCCACCTCATATATGACCTCTTTCGCTACCTCCTCCGCGCTTTCCTTCCCCCCTTCCCTCCCCATCCCCCCCTCCCCCCCTTCCCCCCCTTCCCCCGGATCGTCTCCCCCTTCCATTAAAGGTAAAATTTTCCACACCATATTCAACTTTATTCTTCCATGTCCATTTCTGTTTTTTGTTAGAAGATTTTAGAGTAATGAATAAGTGAAATTTCAGAGTTAGTGGATGAAAATTATAAATTTTTAGATATTTTAGAAGACATTGATTATAAAATTTAAGAAATTTGGTAAAAATTACAAAAATTTAGAAAAAATTAGGATATAGGAAAGAATTTGAGGAAGTTGCGAAAGCATTGTTGTTAAATTGGAAAAAATGTGGGAAAAATATGAACAAATTTTAGAAGTTTTTTTCAATTTGACAAAATCTTTTGAAAGTTTACAAACATTGAATGAGATTTGAGTGAGATTTTCAACAAAGAAAGAAAAAAAATAGGAAAAAATATAGGAAAGGTATGAATGGAATGGAGGTACTAAAGTGCAGGAAGTAAAATGGAAAAAATATAAAAGGGAATGAAATTGGACGTGCGGAAGTAAACAACCGAAATTGGTGTCGTTTATGTTGTACGGTTGAAAAGTTTATTCAGTCAATGGACACGTGGCAGCATTGACTCATGGGTGCACGCAACTAAATCTTCGGCGGAGGGGTGTTGATTTTTGAATTATTAAGTTTACGTGCGTGCGCGTGTTTGCGTGCGCACTTTAAGGTTCGAATGGATACGCGGTTTGGGGGGGAAAGCGTCTGGTGTACGGAATGTTTCGTGCGACTTTGATTAGGAAAGTGCAACTTGAATCGCTATTAGTGTTAACAACACTATTCCGCGCCCCCAAATTATGACCCTCGAACCGAAAAATAAATAATAATTATGTTTTTCCTTTAAAGGTCATACGGGTACCAATTAAATATAGTCAACTACTCTAATTTGGACTGTTTTTAAATAGTGTATTGTGCGAAATGTTTCAATCCGTACTAAAACTGCTACTTATATCGTACAAGAGTACAGAAAAAAGTGTCAGATAAAGGCGTCGACACAGGAAAGAGAGCGCGTCGGCATTGAAAAGGGCACTCAAATTTGATTCCCAATCTTAAAAACGAGGAAAATTAGCGCAAACATGTTCTCACATGTTCAAACGTCGACAACGTGTATCCAAATTACTGTAGTGGTATGTTATGTCTAGCATCTAAAGCGATTCACGGTGTACACCGCTCATCGTTATTAGCGTTAAAGATTTCTTAGTGTAAATGCGAAATTATAATAAACAATACTAATTTAGTGCAAGGAGACGTGGCAGATTGCAGTCCACAACCTTCAATAATGTTGTTAAGTCTATTTTGTGATTTTTGGACAAAAAAAGAAGCGACCGAATTAGTGTTATTAACACTAAAAACGAGTAGTTGGAGTATCGGTTCGCGATCCGATTGCAAAGTATCGAAAGACATCACGCGCGACTGCAGTTAAGTAAAGTACAGTAAAATAGTATCGGCGCTATCAAACATATCAGTATATAAATAAGGGAACGTTGTTCGCCCCTCTGCGAAGCCTTATATAGGCGGTAGGCGGTGTGTCTGTAATCAATTTTTTCCGTTTTTCCGTCCGTCGGCAGTACGGACCGCCGTACCGCTGGCACAATGTAACGGTGCCGCCCGTACCGCCATACGAATGGCGTAATCTTACATTGCCAGTTGTCGGTGTGCAGACCACCGTACGGCTGGCATAATCTAACATTGCCAACCATCGGTGTCCAGAGTGCCGTACGGTTGGTGAAACCTAACATTGCCACCCGTCAGTGTGCAGACCGCCGTACGGTTGGCGTAATCTAACATTGCCAACCGTCGATGTGCAGACCACCGTACGGTTGGCGTAACGTAACATTGCCACCCGTCGGTGTGCAAACCGCCGTACGAATGGCTTAATCTAACATTGCCAACCGTCGGTGTGCAGACCGTCGTACGGCTGGGTAATCTAACATTGCCAACCGTCGTGTACAGACCGCCAGACGGCTGGCACAATGTACACCGCGAAATCGTTATTAGTGTCTATAACTCTAATTTGGGTTCTTAAAATTTTGATTTCTTTCCTCAAATAGGACACATAATTTTAATTTTTCCTCGACGTTAATTAAGGTACCCTACAAATTAAGGTACCGTACAACATAGCGTAAAAGATGAATGTACAATAAGATCTAAATAGCGTGGTGTACGGTTGATGTCAGACCGTACATAAATGTACCTTTTCAAGTGAAAAATTTACAAAAAAATAATAAAATCAGATGCGCACGCATAGGAACGTGCGCTCAAAAAACGGAATTAGTCTAACAAGTAAATTAGTCTGACATGTACGGATATTTAAATTTCACGACGCCGTACAATTTATAATATTTTGTACGAATAAATATGTTAATGTATACAATCGTACGGAGAATATTTCATTTTTTCTGTTCCCAAATTAGCATTAAGCCAAAATTACAATACACATTAAAAAAAAAATCAAATTCTTAATTAACATCATTTACGGTAAATTATCTTCAACACTATTTAAAATTTGACACTAATAACGATTCGCGGTGTAACGTTGCCGTGCGTCAGCGGTACAGACCGCCGTACCGGAGGCACAACGTGACGTTGCCGTGCGTCAGCGGTACAGACCGCCGTACCGCTGGCACAACGTGACGTTACCGTGCGTCAGCGGTACAGACTGCCGTACCGCTACACCGCCAATCGCTATTAGCGTAGTGTACGCTAATTCCGTCCCGTTTTTTTTTCTTTTAATTCTCCATTAGCGTAGCTTTCTGTACGCCATTTAGGGTTTTTTTCAAGGTACCGTACAAAACGAAAGTACGTCATCGTTTAAATAGTGTGATGTATATTCAGTGTCAAACCGTACAACATCTTACCTTTTAAGTGAAATAGTACAATTCATTATGTTTAGTAGCCGCGGACGCATGATAATATGAGCTCTATAAAGGAGATGAAATCGGGCAATCAAATATTACGTTCGCACATATTCGTCCAACAACCACGTTTCGTCTGTGTGAACGTACGATTTGTGTAAGATATGTCAAATTTTGTACAAGTACCTCTACTAGTGTAAGCATATTTGCGACCGGCATGTATTTTTTCCAAAGACCCAAATTAGCATTATTAAACAATTAGAATGTATGTTTTTTTTCATAATTTTCAAATTCTTAATTAGGGTACACCCTTGTAATTATTCTTATACTCTACAAAAACTTCTACGGTAATAGCGATTGACAGTGTAGCACAACGTGGCTGCCGTGCGTCCGCAGTACGGACATGATAAACTGGACAGGGTACATGCCCGTGTAACGGGCGTTGATTTACTAGTTACAGAAAATATGATTATGATTATCCAAGTATCCGGGAGAAGACGTCGGCCGTCCGATTACATTTTGGTCTTCATCTGCGAAGCAATCGCTTCATCCGCCACTGTATTGGTGAACCCACCTCCGAGAGGTGGGTTCACCAATACAGAACCAGTCAATTCGCTACACCTGGAAAATTGACACGTGCGTCGATGAAAAATGAAAATTTTCACACGCCGAAAAAGTCACGTGCCTTCGGACAAAGTGACAGTAAAATCTTTGCCGAAAAGAAATACGGTTTTTTCCTGAAAGTCAGCAGAGTGAAGGAGATATCTGAGGTACATTGATGCGGTACACTTGCGAAGTACACTTACGAAATACGC
Organism: Zygnema cylindricum; assembly: GCA_037447655.1. Lineage (NCBI taxonomy): Eukaryota > Viridiplantae > Streptophyta > Zygnematophyceae > Zygnematales > Zygnemataceae > Zygnema > Zygnema cylindricum. Next base: position 5,356 of record JBBHKE010003405.1, on the reverse strand, counting down.
AAGTACGGATTTCCATACGAAAATTGTCGGTTTTCAAATCTTTGACGATTTTAGAGATTTGATCGTCGACTTACGTGGAACCACTTAAATCAGAACACGTATGTAAAAACTTGCTTACAGGCGATACGCAATGTAACCGAGGCCTCTGTAATACAAAAAAATTGTTGTCCGTACTATTACAAAGACCTCCTGATGTAACCATACCCTAAATTAGAGTAAATTCATTTTTGAAAAATTTATATCACACAAATTAGAGTTCATAACCCTAATTATTTTTTTCTCTTTTTTTAATCTAATTTTTTCTTTACTCTAATTACGTATCGCGGTGTACCTTCACCAACATTCTTGTACTTTTCTTCCACTTCAACCATAGTTCAAAATTTCGATGGTATTATACCTTAAAGCTCAAAATTTTGATTTAGTTACGTAATAGTTTCGCACATTTCGGATTTTTTGTACGAAATCTATACGATAGAAAACTGGAGGCATCGACTTCTACCCGTTTGCGATCGATACATCCATGTAATTGGCGTAATTTTGCGTTCCGGCGTAATTGTCGTATTTTCACTATTCTTAGTTCAAGACTGTTTGACGTCATCACCCTCGTATGATGTCATCGTAACTTCCGTACTTTCGTACAATTCATTATCAGTTGTTATAAAATTGACCAATAGGACGATATCTTTGAGTTCGAATATTTTGATCTATGATTTCAGCGGCACTCAATTGTGCACACCAAAACGTTTTCATGGTCACCACTATTAGGGAAACGAGTAAAGCTACAGTACACTCTACACCGTGAATCGCTATTTTGTAAACTAGTAAATCAATGCCCGTTACACGGGCAAAGGTCATGTTGTGTGTGTGTTTAAGGTTGTATAAAGTTTTTATATTCTATATATTTGGGAACAACAACAGATGGGTTTTTTGATGAACTATACAAATGTAAATTATATATGGTATTAACAACTATAGGGTGTTTTGATTAACAACTCAAATACAGACAATTTTAAACCGCGATAATGTCCCATGTAAGATGTCATTATATGCAAACAAACATGTTTTGAAGTTCATAATTATATTTAGTCTACTTCACAACAGGAATATTGTAATTAAGATTAAATGGGTTTATTGATGACTGAGTGTCACCTTTGTAATAACGTTCAATGGTGTGTTGCGCTAGCAATTTCAACTAACTAACTATACTTAACTAACCATTCTCCGCCCATATCTATGTGTAACTGTCATAAAGCAAATGTTTATTTTTAGCTACAGCTTTCATGTTGGTGTGTTTTGTTACACAATATGATTTTGAAATCATAACCTTAGCATATCATTTGTCTACTTGTGTCACTTATAATTCAACTAATGTACACTATGCATTAATAACACTTTTGTAAACAACATTTCGGTATACTTTCCGTTTTCATCCTCGAGTATCGGTTCTTCAATCAACACTTTTATATTGGCGCGTGAAGTGACTCGCGACAACGCCACGTAAAGTTGTCCGTGTGCAAACACTGATTGGGGCAAATACAGACCCAAATGGTGTTTTGATTGTCTTTGTGCTTTGTTGATTGTCATAGCAAATCCTACTTGTACTGGAAATTGTCCCCGTTTGATTTGGAATGGCAAAGTTTTTTCGTTGCTGATCATCGGTATACGCGGAATAAAAACTTCAGTGTTTCGTGCAACACCAGTGAGTATTTTTGCGTGGATGCAGTTTTTGGATAGACTAACCACTCGGAGTTTGGTTCCATTACAAAGTCCCCTTTCACCGTTGATATTACGCAGTAGAATGATTGGCGTACCTGTTTCACATTAATAAATTTCAATTAATATGTATTCAATATCTGATCATATATTTTTTGTTAATATGATTTAAATTATTGAAATTACAGATTGTGGTTTGTATTGATGTGCATTTTTTTTTTGATGTTTAAACAGATAAATAACCATGTGAATTTGTATTAATTTGATTTATATTAAAGAATGTGTATTTAATATATTATTATATTCAAGTTAATTTTGATTTAATCATAGGCATTATGGATTGTAGGTAGTTGATTAAATAAATTTTCACATTGATATTTAGAGACTTAAATAACTGTATGATAAATGGGGATATGAGAATAATTGATGCACCTGCTATTAGTTTGAGGTTGTGCGGTGGGATGCCAGTGATTGTTAAGGAGTTGAGGAATTCTTGTGGCAACAATAATTGTTGATCAGGTTCTTCGATCTCCACCGAGTCTACAAAAATGTATTCATGGTGTTGTTCGGGTATTTTCCTCATCACCAAGTAGTTGACGATGTTAACATCCATATTGCGAGGAGATAATATAGCACGATCTGAGAAGTATCCATCGCGAATGTATTGCGTTGTTACGTTTGGAAAGGTGCATTGAATGAGGTTCTCCAAGTTTGTATTCGTGTCATTGCTTCTATGTAGCACTATATCTTTTGGAAGCTTTATGTACTTTGGTGATAACCGTGGGTGTGATTCGTGTCGCCCCTCCCCAACTTGAAGCAAGAAGTCGGCGAATTCCTAGAGTGTTGAGGCGGCAATGTCATCTTGAGTTGTGCGAAAACACGCATATTTATTTTCAGACGAAGTTGTTTGCATTTTTGCCATAAGGGGCTATTTTTAACGCATGCTGCGATGATTTGAGCATCTGTGGCTTTTTGAATAACTGGGAGGCATTGACGAAAGTCCCCCGCTATGAAAAACACTACATTCCCAAGTGGTTTTTGATCTCCTCGTAAATCTTGCAATGTTCTACCCACTACCTCAAGTTGATGTCGATGAGACATAAAAACTTCATCCCAAACGATTAGAGAGGTTTGACGCAATAGCTCTGGAAGATCTGATTGAGAAGAGATATTGCATGTAGATTGAGCATCTATATCTAATGGAAGCTTAAATATTGAGTGCGCTGTCTTTCCTCCTGTCAATAACAATGCTGCTACACCAGTTGCAACAACGGCGATAGCTATTTTGCCGTTAGTACGCACTTTTGCCAAAATCTTCTCTATGACAAATGACTTTCCTGTCCCTCCTGGTCCATCAAGAAAGAAGCAAGTTACGGCCTTTGAAGTATCTTGTATTGCATTTGTAACTACGTCATATACTTTTTTGTGTTCCACATTGAGTGTGGTGACTGATGATAACACTCATGTCATGTTTTCAAGATTGTAGGATTTTTCGGCGTCTATTAATGGATTTCGTTTTTGTGTTTGACGAATGAGTTGCTCTAAATAGTCTGACAATTGGGGTAGAGTTAGATAATCCGTAAGCGATTTACCGCCCCCACGTAGGAATTGTTCGATGTCCAATAAAGTCTCGTATTCTTCTTCTCGTTGAAGATTCTCATGTAGAAATCAAAGGTTATTTTAGTATTTTCTAGGTTTTGTAAAATGTAGAAAAGAAGCAGAGGCAGTGTGCCTCTAACTCCTCTCTCCATCTCCCACACTTGTCGCAATCACTGAAAGTTGGAGAGGGAGATAGAGCCATGGCCGCCTATGCTATCCCGACGGGGAAAGATATTAGGTTAGTAGATTTTACCAAAACAAACTTGGCAGGCCCACGATTTGAACCTAGTACGTGCCGTATAACAAAGTAGCCGGTAGCCGGTAGCCTTAACCAACTAGTCTAAACTAGAGATATATGATATAGGGTTTGATAGTTATTTAACTGTTAGCACGTAGGCTTTTTTCATTCAACGGGATATTTAGACATAGATACAGTTTGTAATGTACGGCGTACGGCACATCCGAAACGGATACCGCGAATTTTGTTTCGAAGGCGAAACAAAATATTGTGCAAGTATTTATGACGGCCACGATGGTAATCCGACTTAATCAGACGTCCACGAAGCATGCCGAGATCGCGCAATAGGTTTTTGGCGGTTTGCGGTCGACGTCACATCAATCGCCACGTGACACAATCACATTGGATTACGGCATCTCCGGGGATTCCAGGAACGAATCCAAAAATGACATGAGTCGACTTTTTGGCCATGTGGTACAATGGCCGTACAGAAAGTACACTGGCACCTGTACCTTTATGTACGATACACTATAATGATTGGTGCCGTACTTTAGTAGATAGAGTTTGAGAGAGAGATAGGACTTAGAAAAATTTGATAGATTGGACCCTCTCTCCCAGAGAGCTTCTGTACAAAAGGTCAACTTTTGTTGTCCATAGCCTATTTCAGCCATGGATTGCTCACGGAAAACACCCACAGACTACCCCAAAACAGCTGTGTTTCACACAACACAGAATACTCCACAATAAATAGAATCACCTCAAAATGCACCAGGTTGCAGTATTTACTAAAACGTATGACTTCCCAAAATTGCAGCCAGATACACAAAGGAATCCAAAATATATGGCTCCAGAGTTTCCCAAAACAGGTTATGCTATCAACTAACGGGTAAACTTATCGCAATTCTACAAACCGGGTAAACTTATGCAATTCCTACGGAGATAATAGAATGTCCGAAACTCACATGGTTTCAGACAAAAGTATCCTCTGAGTTTAAATTCAATCCGTCAGTCACACCATAAATTAGGGGTCTGTGGAAAAGTGTGTTCTTTATAAGTACAAGTTTATGCTATATCGAGCCTACACTAATAAAATAACTACCGCGGACAAGTGTGCGAATAGGACAATGCGTAGGATCGTCAACACTAATTATGACTTATCTAATTTCACTATTGAATAACTAAAAATTAATTCACTACATACAATCTAAAGTTGTTTCAGATATTTACAAATAGGAGCCGTACATAAATTGTGCCACTTGCTTAGTCAGCAATTGGCAAATCCGTCCAAATGATTATAGGCGTCCGTACAAGGAAACTGCGAATTCGCGGATCGCCGTTAGATGTAAAGTGAATCTTCGTCGTGGACGACACACGTCCAAATCATTATCCCGATGTGGTCCCATTTCGAATCGCGTCTGTTGACGCGATTCGTATCAGCCGCGTAATCTTTGTCCCGTACTTCGTATTAACCGCGTAATCTTTGTCCCGTACAGGACCATTCCCAGATAGACGTCATGTAGCTTGTTCGTTAGATCATCCATATCTGTCCGTCCATTATGCGACGCGTGTTACTGTTCACCATTTATATTTCCGGAGTACCTGCGTATCATGAAGTGATGACGCATGTCCAACCAAGGTACTCTACACTCATCTGTACTGAGGAAACTGTCACACTAATTAAGGTAAGTATTACACAGACTTAGACAAAAATATTCTAAGTCCTAAAAGCTCCCCTCAAAACCTCATCTATTGAGGACTAAAGCTTTCAAACTCAACAAATTTGACCCTTCATAACTTACTGCTCAG
>JBBHKE010003403.1:49151-95563 GCA_037447655.1 Zygnema cylindricum | reverse complement strand
TTATGAATCAAGCATATTTGAAAGGTCCTCGACATCGCCAAGGTTATCCAACAAAGCATTGTTACCCGACTCACAAAATCAAGAGTTATGATAAAGAGCCTACATTCGCGATGCCCTCTCGTGGAGCAAAACAACGAAGTACGAGATTTTGTAGCAAACGTATAGGGAACCATGCAACACATGGAGTGGCTTTGGTGAACGTAATGTTAAAAAAAATGATGAAAGGCGCAAGTAGCTTAGTTTGGTCAACAAATGAAATATCTTTTGTTGTAAATAAATAAAAAACACAATTTAAGAAAGCATAATGTTTTTTTTTTTTAAATCATTTGTGAGTTCCGCAAAATAAACGAGTCCTGACACGGTATCCTTGGTGAGTACAAGTCGTTCAATCTTTAATAGGCAACATCCCGTAATGGTTCACCTATTAGATAAAGTAATGAGCATGCTTTGAAAAAATTACGGTTCATTATATAGGGGCCATGTCGAAACCTATTATAGATGACATTACAATCAAAGACGTCAAGATTCAATTTGCAGAACCTCCTAATCCAGTTGGAAACCAATAATTGGCGATATATTGCGGATAACAACCTCACGATCTTTACGCGCCTCAACACCAAACTGATGTGGAGAAAATTGATGACGGACAACCCTTTGAAGTTATGAACGCGTCAATATAGTTAAAACACTATATAAAACTTACTCCACAACATTCCAATGAATACCTTCACCAAAGATTTGGGTCGTCAATAAAAATGTTAATGCCTATTGTAAAAGGGGGGATGTGTCCACCAACTATTTGAAAGATACCTTAAAAAACAAATGATTCGTTTCGGCGAGACACGTCCATGGGCCATTTCATAAGAAACCTTAAACAACAAATCAAAACCCCCCGATAAAGATACAAGAGGAAAATATCACACAAAATTTTATTTAACTGTCTAAGCGGCCTCGCACGAGAGAGATGGGAGACGCGGGAGTCGAATAAGAGGTATAACGTAGGTCTCCTTATTAAGATTGAAAGACTCGAAAAAGTCATAGGCTTTACTTGAAAGCGAATTTTCCAAAAGGGGTGGGGAGTGAGACGCGAGGTCGTGAACCTTTTGTTCGTGGTTGGTGATGGCTTGAAAGGTCGACTCAGAGCAACACAAGAAAACTCGTCAGAACGCTCGAGGTCCACAACACGAGGCCTACAAATAAATAGATGTGGAAATCTCTTTAACTTTCTTTTGATGTGTTTTGTTAATCTACTTCATTATGTATCAGCGATTTTCCGTGTGCCATTTGTAATTGGAAAGACTAGGCACACACAAAGGTGTTCGTTCCCACAACGGCATTGCCACACATTGTTGTATTGATGGGGTTGTGCAATCTTGCCCACTTTGTGGGATTGGAGTGTGAGTATCCACATTGGGATTTGCAATTGATGTAGTTACGTGGATAAAGAGAATGGAAGGTGGAACCAATCAAAAGGTAGCTTAGATTAGATCTTTAAAGGGAATGGAGAACGGTAAGTGTGGTATTGTAAGAAATATGTCTAATAATTGTTCGTTGTTTTTCCCAAGTGCGACAATTCATCAAAGAAATGGCGAATTCAAGATAGAAATAGTCGAAAAACGAGAATAAGAAATACCACCGAACATAGCAAGCCCCGGTTACAATGCGAATGAGGAACGAAAGACAACAAATTTAGCACAATAATAAAGTTGCGTGGAAAAAAATACGTTGTCTATTTGCGCGCAAAATTTAGTGACAAGTTGGAAGAGAAAATGTCAAATAACAAGATAAAACAAGATATCATTGCTTGAAGATGGAAGAAGGTTGCATCAAACAGGAAATTTAAAGAAAGTGATTAAAGGTTTGTATTTCGAACAAAAGGTTTACTCGTTTTGATGCTATAGTACTAATTGCCGGAAAAATGATGTAAGTATGTATATTTTGAATTATCAATATACAATTGCCATTAAGCATTTTACAGACTGATAGTCATAGGCGCAACTAGGCGCAAAATTCTGTTACATTCCTGTTCAAATCACAGTTATGTACAGAAGTAAACCAAAAAGAAACTAAGTGATCGTGATATTCAAAGGTACGCATTTCTATACAGTACGACTTACTGTTAGGGTTAATAAATTATTGGTGTAAAAAAATAATTAGCGTTATTAACTCTAATTTGGATTTTTCATAATTTTGAAAAAAACATTCACTTTAATTTATCCATTATTGTAATTTAGGTAAATTTCGCCTATAATAGATCATCTTTACACTAACATAAGTACGAGTACATAATTTGACAAATCGTACATCGTCGCCTCCTTCTACTATAACTGATTCATAACTCTAATTTAGGTTTTCTCCCGTATAATTAATACACGATCAATATATTTACACTAAAATAGTTACGATCTCATTACGCCTTTTATTACGAGCGCAGTTTTATGTGCGATCGCCATTATTTCAATCCATGTTTCGTACTTTTTTAATTAACGAAGTACCATTTTGTACGGATTGACACGTTCGTACACCACACTATTTAAGAATATCATAAATTACAATTTTTAACGCTAATTTACCAAAACCTTAATTAACTTAAAAAAAATAGTGTTATTAATTCTATTTCTGGTTTTGGGGTCAAAATTTGGGGTTGCCGATATAACGTTAATAACGCTAATAACGTTTCAAAGTGTATTGTAGTGTTGTGTAGCGGTAGCCATATGCCGATAATCGATATGCCCTTTTTTTCGCTTACCGGTAATCGATGTATATGCACGATATATTGGTACCAGAGGTCGCAAATGGTTAACCAAAATCGTAACCGACCGTTAATCGGCCGCCCGCGTCGGATCCGGACAGTTAACTAAATCCGGTGCTAAATTTGGGGGGCCGGGCGGATTCGGGCGGTTGATTCACAAAAAGAAATATAAAATTCGGTTACGGTCGGGTAAGCAAAAAACGAAAATAATTGAAAGTTTTGTGCTGTCCATACTATCCAACATTATTGTACTTTGTACTCTTGGTATCGTGGAAGGTATAAGGGATATGTACCATTAATTTTGTACATATTCGGGTACGGGCGGGTACGGGTAGTCGTGAGAAATCGAGTATCGGTTAACTTTATTTTCGTAAACGCGTTTCGGGTAACGGGTAACAATTTAGGAGCGTGACATAACCTGGTCGGGCGTCGGGTAAGATTTTGAAAAAAAAAAGACGGTCGGTTTCGGTTATCTAAAATTTTGACTTTTGCGACCTCTGATTCGTATCGGTGTTTTCGCGATGAAAAACTGATAATATCTGTTTTACTATCGCGATACCGGTTTCAATAACTACACCGTAAATCGCTTTTATCGTAATGAAATATATAGCGTAATGAAATAATTAGCGTTATTTACGCTAATTGGGAATTTCAGTTTTTTCCAAAAAATACTTATTCTAATTTATCCTTAACTCTGATTTTTAAACTGCTTTGTAATAATTGTCGGCGTATAATATCTTCACACTAAAATGTGTGCATGTACGAAATTTTTCAAATCGTACGCCGTCGGGTTTTTGTGACATCCGCGTCATTTTTTCCAGAGCACATTTAAATATTTTTTTTGTACTTTTTTACTTGAAAAGTACAAAATAATACGGATCTGACAGTCCGTACACCACACTCTTTAGAAGGGCACTATATTACAATAATGAACCCTATTAGGTGGAGTACCTCAAAAAACGTTCACAAACATGTAGAATGATTAATTCTATTTGGGAATTTGCCAAAAAAAACGGGGTACCTCAATCAGAGTCATGAACGCTAATAGCGATTCACGGTGTATCGGCCATAACTCTGTACTCTGGTACGGAATGGATTGTGAAAAAAAAATGCAAAGCGCCCCCCCCGAGGTCGCGCATTCTTATGTTCTTATTTTTAATATTTTATCCGTACCATAAACTTCGTACTATTTGTACAATTATATCAGTACTCCTCACCGTTCGATAACCCATAGCTTTCAGCAGCGGATTTATCGCGATAAGTTTTTACCCAATACACAACACTACAGTACTACACCGCCAATAGCTATTAGCGTTGCGTACGCTATATCCGTCCCGTTTTTTTTATTATTCTCCATTAGCCTAATTCATCCTATTTTTTTCTTTACTCTATTTAGGGTTAATTTTAATGTACCATACAAAACGGAAGTACGCTATCATTTAATTTGTGTGGTGTACGGACAACATCACACTGTACAAAATTGTACCATTTTAAAGAAAAAGATACAATTCATTATGTATAATATCCGCGGACGCATGAGAATGTGCGGTCTTAAAAGGGGTTCAATCCGGATAGTAAAAAATTAGGTTCGCACATATTTGATCAACAACCGCATGGTCGACAGTGTGAACGTCAAACATATACGCCTGAAGAAAGTCATCATTTCCAGTAAATGAACGTAACTAAATGCAATGTTGCGGCGGCGTGTTACAGTAACTTTGATATTTACGGTTTCAACTCCAAGTAGGTTCCTTGTATGCACTTATAGTTATTATTAATGTTATTTTATGGTTATGGTTCAATTGGCGTACAATTTTACGGTATTAAGGTGAAAACGGTTCCATTTAGTATAAATGTCTACTGTAATAAGGTGTCCAATTCAAAATAAGGAAAACGTTTATGTTAATACGGGGTTGAGGTGCCAAAAAAACCTTAATTAAAGTTATTATTTGAATTTAATAGAATGAAATTACAATATTTGGCGTTGGTGATATTTGGGGAGAGGAGACGCCAAATGCCGGTACTCCATTAATTAAAGGATCGATTCTTGGCGACGTACAACCAACCGTTTTTTGGTGGGATCAGACGCATACGGCGTCATGATGAGTAATTTTCAATTCGTTCACGAGGAAGCAGACGAAAGCTCCGCCACCTGCACCACATTTCATAAATGGATTCCATTTTCGGAACCGCAAGCGTTTCCTCAACCTCCCTATCGACCTGCCATTTCCTCATCAAGCTACCCTGTCTCCTCCATATCTTCCTAAATCTATGGTGAAAAGTGCTCCCTCTTCCGGTTTGCGTGTCCCTCCCACTCGCCATTTTTGTCGCCTCCTTTTCTCCCCATAGGTTTACTCCACCTCCCCCTCCCCCCCTCCCCTTCCTCTCTCACTACCTCTACCGCCCTTTTTTTAGTTTCTCCTCTTCCCCTCACTCCCTCTCAGTGTGCCTCTTCCTATTTGTTAATACCCTCTCCACCTATATTGTTATCCCCCTTCCCTTATCCTCCTCTTCTTCCATCTCTTCACCCTTAACTCTCCCTCTCAATTTGCCTCCCCCACTCACTCCCTCTCAATCTACCTCTCCCTATCCGTGAATTCCTCTCTCTCCATGTTTTTATCCCTTCCCCTCCTTCTCACACTAAAGAAGTCTATCGCGCCCCTCTCATTGTGTCTCCCTTCTCCCCCCCCCCTTCCCCACCTTCAACTGTCGCCCTCTCCCCCTCATTCTATCCCATTCCCTTCCTTTTCGTAGCCCTCTTGAACTTGTTGCATCGTAGTTGTTATTTTTTTGTGCCTTTTGTTTTATTCAAGAGTATTTGTTTGTTTTGCTTGCATTTGAGTTATTTTGATTGTGGTTGCTAATTTGTTAGTGGCTCCGTTTTATTTGTTGTCTTTCTTGTAGCTGCAGTTTTGACCTCCACATAATTTCTTCTACATATAGAAAAAATGAGCATACGAATAATGTACTAAAGAATAAGTTTTGAACGAGAGGGGCAAAGTGAGGGAGGAGAGGAAAGAGGGAGGCGAGGAAAGGAAGGGTGTCGTGCATGAGAGAGAAGCAAGGAAATCATGCATCTTAACTAGCAAAGTCATGCTCCAAACATATATACAAACGAAAATGAATGAGAAGGGAAAATATATATATACAAAATGCAAAAGAATGAAGGTGAAGATGACCAAATGAATAAAAGGGAAGAATACTCCCCTAGCATGAAGTGACCCCTATAATTAGCCACTAGGCTCTTGGGTCTTCAACGTATTCTTTACAAGAGTTATCTCATAGGAAAGCAACGAAGCAAAATAAACACTTTCAACCAAACCAAGAAATTCGGATTTGGTAAAAAAATGCACTTTTACAAGACAACCGAAATGCCACACAAACCAATACACTTAAACAAACCGTCCAGCTGTCCGGAGAACGGGGCAACCCAATACAAGATGCCACGCCTCAAGCCTCCACTCCAACAATCGCCAAAAAGACAAATTTGGAGGGAAACCTTCCGGACTTAGCCGAAGCCGTGTGGATTAAAAACGAGGCAGAACACAATGAGAGAAAAATCCGTACGCTAACTAGCATCTATCGCTAGCTAACAAGAAGAAAAGGAAATGGTGGGCAATCGGTGGCAAGGAGGAAGCAAGAAAACAGCTCCGCCGCCAAGAGAAATTTCTTGTCCAAAAGCTAGAAATTCTAAGTCTGGAAATAGACTAAGTAAGACTAAGCTAAGCCTAGCGCGAAACTAGCCTACGTCTAGTCTACTTTACATGAATGAAACTACTTAAGATGTTGGCCAATAGGCGGCCAACATCGTCTGCCGTACGTCTAACAAAATCCACAATCCAAGGGTAAAAACCCTCCCTATCTACATGCATGCGTGAACCTACGTGGGTTCACGACTTTAAAGAATAAAAGTACATTGAAGCGCCACCAACGCGCCCGGAAATCGCGCTTCGTCGCGAAACGATACTTGGCGTCTATACTCCAAAATCGCGTACGTACAAACGAAACAAAACATACCGCACGAAATACTCCACGAAATCGCGACGCGTCGCCCAAACGATATTTGCGAAAGTACCATCGAGATCGTGTACCTACAAAATGAAACGAAACAAACAGTACGCACGAAATTAGTATGTATTCAATTAGACGCGTACGCGAATCGCGTACACGTCACAAAAAAGTGAACCGACATGACACCGCACGTGCGAACAAATTTATATATGCGTGCCGAAATATCGCGCGTGCATGCATAATATCGTGCGCGCACGTCGGATAACCCCTGTGCGTGCACGATATCGTGCATGCTTGCAAAAAATTGTGGATGCGTGCTACCGATACCATGCGGTATGATAGCTGTCGTGCATGAGAGAGAAGCATGGGAATCGTGCATCATAACCAGCAAAGTCATGCTCTAGACATATATACAAACGAAAATGAATGAGAAGGGAATATATATACAACATGCAAAAGAATGAAAGTGAAGATGACCAAATGAATAAAAGGGAAGAAAACTCCCCTAGCATGAAGTGACTCCTATAATTCCCCCCCCTAGCTCCTTAGCCTGCGGAGGAGGTGGTCAAAACCGCCGGCAGCTCACGACAGCCATGGCAAACCCAATGGCCAGCTGGCACAGCAGTCAATGGAGGAACTAAGCACTCCATGTGGAACCCTTGGTTACAATGGTCGCACAAGAGCATGGAAGTCTCGTCGTCTGCTCGACGTCAAATGGTACATTCCGTCGCCTCTGTGATTGGCATCCTCATCGGATCCATATCCTGTGACAAATCTGGTAAGTAACAAGGTGCACAGTTCTTCGAATGCTCTCGAATTATCCTTGTATCCGCACCCTGGAAACCCAACATCCCATTAGCATCCATTTCCACCACACGAAGAATGTGTGGTGAAACATCCGTGTCCAAAGTGTAGAAAGATTGTCGTCGAAGGTACACGTAATCTCCGACTTGGTAAGATTTTTGTTGAGGCTTATAACTGCCACTTCGCGTGATGGCAAAGCGCAAAGTATCGCGATGTTGGCCAATCTGCAAATTATCAAAAGCCATGGGCATATCACGAGCGAAAAGCAAAGCACGGCGAGTTAGTTCTTCCAAGAATATGGTGTCAAACATTAGAGGCAAAGGTAAACTTGCTGCTTTTTGAATATGCCGACCAAGCAAGGGTGCTACACCGAAGAGAGTATAGTACCGGCTGAAATTAGCTAAGCTAGCTTGTACGGACATCCGGTACCCCATGATGATATAGCCCAAGGATTCGTCCCAAACGGAGATGTGTTTCTCGAAACAAAGCTTACGGAGAGCCTGCTTCAAAGTTTGGACAACTCGTTCCGCCAAGCCATCAGCTTGTGGGTGATCACGACTCGTCCGGCGATGATCAATTAAAGCTTTATCCAACATCTCTTGAAATTCCCCGAGGAACTCCGTACCCTAGTCCGTGAGAATCTCCACAGGAGCTCTATAACGCATGAGAACGTGCTCTTTAAAAGCAACTGTGGTCAATTTAGCGGTCTTCTAGGGAAGAGCGACCACCTCTACCCACTTGCTAAAATTTTCAATCATTATCATGATGTATTGTTTCCCCTTTCGAGATAAGGGAAACGGTCCGGCAAGATCCACGGACTAGCCATAAAACAATCCGCTGATAGGCAATGGCTGTAGAGACACCTGCCGATTAGAGAAATAGGTGCGTAGCCGGTCCCATGTGGCGCATTTGTGGAGAATGGCTGCCACATCTGTTTGCATGCCTGACTACCAATAGTGTGCCTGTACAAGGCTCAAAGTACGCTTGGTCCCATAATGGCTAAGCTCGGTATGTATCTGCTCAATCAAGGACAAGCGCTCAGTTGGCCGAGGAACATGCCGATGACTGCTGTCCGCCACCAATCGAACTAAAGATCCGCCGAGCCACAGATAATTTTTGGCTCGTTTCTTTACTCGGTCTTCCTCCTCGGCGGTAGTACCGGGCCGAAAGGTTTGAGAGGGGCGAAAGAGGATAAATGGGCCGTCGCGCCACGAATCTGTGGCCGGCCGAGGGTGAGGAATAGAAGAGAGACAGTAAGTGATATAGGAACCAGCCCACATGGCCGGTACCTCGTCCTCGTTGAAATCTTGCCGGACACCGATATCGGTGGTCCGGGGTAGTGGATTCCAAGAATCCCGTCGGCGTTCAAGCTTAACAAACAGGGCTGATGGATGATATCAACGTCGTACTCGTGTAAAATTAAAGCCCATCGGGCAAGCTTCCCTGAAAGCTTATCGTTGGTCATCAACCAATGAAAGGGTTGATGGTCAGTTAGGAGCGTGAATGGCTTGTCGTAAAGATAATGTCGAAAATGAACAATACCCAATACCGCGGCGAGACATTCACCCTCGTAACTACTGCAATTAGATTCAGCTTGGTTATTGCTCCGGCTGGCGTATGCCACTACGTATTCCTCTCCATTTAACTCTCTTTGCGTTAAAATAGCCGCAATGCCTAGCTTCTCGAAATTGGTTTATAGGCAAAAAAGAAGCTTGTGGTTAAGAGTTCGGAGAATGGGAGCGCTTGAAAGGGCGGTTTTCAGTTTTTGAAACGCTTTTGTTTGGGCGGGTCCCCAAACAAAAGGCACATCTTTCTTGAGGAGGTCATTTAGGGGAGAAGCCATCGTACTAAAATTTAGTACAAAACGACGGTAACAATTGGTTAGTTCGAGAAAAGCCCTCAGACTAGTGAGATTTGTAGGGGCCGACAGTTTAGTGATAGCCTCCACCTTAGCTTCCAAGGGAGTGATGCCCTCAGCTGAAATAAAATGGCCGAGATAGGGCACTCCCTCCGCACCGAAAGTACACTTGGCTGAGTGACACTTCAGCCCGACTTTCTTTAACTCGGTGAGAACCCACTCAATATGGCGGGCGTGCTCTTCAACCGTGGCGGAAGCGAATATCAAGTCATCGATGTAGCACCGGGCAAATTTACATCCACCCAGCACCGAATCCATGCCTTTTTGAAACACGGCGGGTGCGTTCTTAATACCAAACGGCATGACTGCCCATTCCCACCGGCCATCACTTCCCCAAAATGCAGTTTTATGCCGATCTCTTTCCTCGATTTCAATCTGGTTAAACCTTTGACGCAAGTCAAGAATACTAAAGAACTTTACACCACCTACATGGTCAAATATTTCATCCGCTAGAGGCATAGGGTGGCGGTCTTGAACGGTTCGGGCATTGAGCTCTCGGTAGTCCCCACACATTTTTCGCTCAGTGAAATTTTCGTCGGAATCTTTCTTCCTAGGCATGACTGTGGGGGCGGCAAGGGTGGAATCTGACCGATAGATTAGACCGGCTTCTTCCAATTTTGCGCATCATTTGTCCACAATCTCCCATTCCATTTTAGAGAGACGATGTTTTCGCTTAAAGATAGGTTGATCGTCTTCAAGGTCGATTGACATTTTGTAAGTAGAATGACGTCCAAGGTCATTCATGGGGAAAGCAAACGCATCTATATGACGGGTGACTGTGTTACTTAATAGTGCCTGTTCCGCTTTTGTTAGACTAGAACCGAACTTCCACGTGGGCGTCTCGGAACTCTTGATAGTGAAAGCTTCCATGGCCTGAGCAAATGCAATTTGCTCATCGGCGATGAGTGAGTGGCCTAACTTGTATTTTATCGGAGTCTGCTGCAAGCGGTTCACCCAGTGGTGCTAGCTACGCGTCGGAAATGCAGCTGTCCAGTGTGGTTTTGGACGAGGAAACGACGAAATTGTGGATTCAGCGGCTGTATAGGCCGGGATTTCCCAAGACATATGATTGAGGTTGAAGAAATCATAGATGGAGATGTCCTTAACCGCAAGTGTGAGAAAAGGGAAGAGAAAAAACTGAAATGGATTTCCCTTGAGATTAGGAGAGGTGCGAGAGGAAACAAGCCGTGAAGGAGCCGGCGTATTCTCCCCCCCAGCTGGTTGTATGGGGTGATTATGTACGTAGCAACCAGCTGCAAGGCCGAGACCGAAGATAAATGATAAAGACTGAGGATCCATGACCCTACCCAACAAAGTGCAACGCAGTCTATCCGTAAGTGCGGAGGCCGCAGTAGTACCTGGAATAAAATGCATGAGATGTTCCCGTTCTGTGGCCGTAGGCTCCTCTAATTCTCCAGTGATATTATTCCAAAGCATGCCCGGACCGTTATTAGAGTATGCATGGGAATTAGGGTAAGACACTAAAGTAGGAAGGACCTTGAAGGGCTTGCTAGGTACATTATTGCTGTAATTCGGAGCGTAGTGAGTTTGGACACATGATTGGACTTGGTGAAAGGGAAGCAAAGCGGTCGTAATGTCTGTAGTGGGAGGTCTTACAAACAAATTAGCCTCACAAAGTCGACCAACATCGATTAGATTTGTCCATTTGGAGCGAACCCAATGTGCCAAAGACCCATGTCGAGCGGTATCAATAATTAGCGGGGGTCCGATAAGGTGTTCTATGCGCTTATAGTCAGCCAAGACTGTAGGCCGAAGATCATTAAAAGCATCGACGTTCTCTAAAATGTAACCGACAGGCTAGGCCATGGTTTGAAGAAAATGTAGGACCCTCAAAAGCTAAAAAAACAATTTGGTACGAGGATCCGCCAAACCAAGACCTTTGCCGGCCCTAAACATGCTTTGACACCCCCACCCTCCGAAAACAATGTCTATCAGTTCGACATCCCGTAAATGATGAATACTAAGGATGCGGATGTCTTGTGAAAGAGCGGTGTGCATGTGTAGAAAGGATGACTTTGGAAACAACTGTGGATACTGTGAATGCAGGAGATTATAGTGGTGCAATTGTGCTTTCCTAACTAATGGATGAATTTCTACTGCATAGTTGTGACGAATGAGGAGACCATTCCGTAAACATGAAAATGGTGAAGTTCCGATCCTAGCGAATAGATCTAATATAACGACCCCGTCTGTATGAGGACTCAACTGTACCGGCTTCCAACTGATAGGAAGGAAACCCAAAGGATCGATGTGTAGAAATTGATGGTCATTTTTTAAGTGTTTTCTAGGTCTAAATAGAAATACAGAAAGAAGCCGAGGCAATCTATCTCTAACTTCTCTCTCCAACTTCTCTCTCCAACTCCCACACTTGTCGCAGTCAATGAGAAGTTGGAGAGGAAGCTAGAGCCATGGCTACCTAGGCTATCTAGAGGTTTACGGGAAGTAGATTAGTTGATTTATTGAATGGTAGTTTATTTACTAAAAGGATTTGTGATGCAACTAGGATTTGATCCAAGTACCTGCGGGACGTCAGGGAGCCGGCAGAAGGTAGCTTTATCCGTTAGGTCTAGATCTTGATACATATTATAGGGTTTGATATTTATTTAAGCATTACCATGTAGGATATTTCATTTAACGGCAACTGCTACGGAATACACAGAGTCATCTATGTAGAAGTACGGATTACGGTACGGATAAGAAACAAGTAGCATGCATTTGTTTCTTTAAACGAAACAAATACCGCGCAAGTATTTATGAGGGCTCTGATTGAAATCTGCATTCAATCAGACGACCGGGAAGAAAGTCGAGATCGCGGAAGAGAATCTCAGCGGTTTGTGGTCAACGCCACATCGGATGACACATGGCGATATTGCGTTGGATCGCGGCATCTCCGAGAATTACGGGACTGAATCCGGATATAACATGTGTCGACTTTTAGGCCATGTCGTACAATATCTATACAGAAAGTACATCGGCAGCTGTACTTTTGTGTACGGAAGTGTAATATGATTGGCTCCGTACGTCACTAGATAGAGTTTGTGAGAGAGATAGGACTTAGAAAAAATGGTAGATAGGACCCTCTCTCCCAGAGAGCTTTTGTACAAAAAGTCAACTATGACCCTTCATAACTTACTGCTCAGGTGAGCAAATCCAGAGATTCTTTTTGCTATCGACTCAAGGGAGTCTTGCCATCATAAAGGTGAAGGTGGTCAAAGATTTGGTCTACCAAGGTGGCAGTTGTTCTCGCTGAAACACGAAGGGGTCAGGGTTATCCTAAAGGCTTCTTGGAAGATGTCCATTCTGAGGACTTATGGAGGACTCAGAGTTTCAAGTTATGGGCCCATTCTCTAAGGTACCAATCTTTAATGGAACTAGCTTTATATACTGGGAAAGTATGATGATAGGAGCTCTATGCGAGAAAAGGTTTTGGGGATTAGTGAGTGGACGAGTAGGGCGTCCATCAAGTCGTGGAATCCCTCCAAGCTTAGGAGGAAGCAGATTCACCAGGAAAGCGGATTCACCTTCAACGGAGGAAACAAAAGAAGGAGAGGTGGTGGACAAAGGAAAGGAGAATGAGACGACCACACCAATAGCAACTGGTTCGGCATTCATGTCACCTATTCCGAGGAACGAGGAGAATGATACTGAAACCTGGGACTTTAACAATATGGCGGCAAAACACTTCATCCTACGCCATCTCACTCAAGGACTTGCATGTCCTCATTTGCAGGTAGAAAGGGCATCCGATCTTTGGATGGCTCTCATAGAGATGTACGAAAGTGGCACGATTCAGCAACAACAAATGGCTGATCAGAAAGTTAAGGAGTATGTATACAAAGGGGGGAAGATGTTGGATTTTTGCAATGAGCTCGCTACACTCTTCATGGAGCTAGAGAGTGCGGGAAAAGATTTTAGTGAAAAAGAAAAGCTTAACTGTTTACTAATGAAGTTACCCGATGAGTTTGAGAACATAGTCAACAGTGTGCAGGACTTGCCGAACTCAAGGTGGATATGGAACTCAGTGGTAGGGATGATTCTTGTTCAAGAGAATACGATTGAGATACGAATGGGAGGAAAGAGTGGGCAAGCCCTAGCAATTGCGACCGATTGGAGGAACAAAGATTCCCGGAAACCGGTCGAAAACTATGGAGGGAGGGAGCAAAAAAATCAGACCGACGAGTTCAGACCAAGGACTCCCAAAGGTTTATGTCATTTTTGTAAGAAACCGGGGCACTATATAGCAGAGTGCACTAAGTTAACCGAGCTTCGGTTAAAGGAGGGGCAGACAAGTAGTACCCCGAGGGGAAAGAAAAAGGCACTTGTGACACAGTTACTGTTGTTTTGAGACAACTTCTGGTACTGAAGATGAAGAAGATGCAGCAGTAGTCATCGTAGAACAAATCAAGAGAGGAAGCTTCCACAAATTCCGATGGCTGAACAACAACATTGACAGACTATAACTTTCTGAAAAACGCTGTAAGCTTCTTGAAAATTTGCCACAATGTAGATAACATACAAAGGAACACACACACAAAATTTCAATGAATTCCGCTTACAAATCTGTGAGATATGTAGAAATGAAATTACATAAAACTGAGTGTACAGTTTTCATATCATTTGTTCCTAAAAATCAAATTCACTAAGTCCTACTTTTATACACCGAAACTACACTAAGCTGTACGGAGACATTCCAGCCGTACATCTAACATTCTATCACAAATATTTACACCGAAGTTCAGACAACGTAAAGTGATAATGATCTAGTCACGCCTCGTCACTATTTGTTGGCGGCGGCTGTCAGCGGTCCGATTAGAGGATTTGGCACCGTAGAATTGACTTTACGAAGTCCAGTGGTCCTGCCGAATTTCCGTACGTCCACGGAGGACATACTCACGCATTCTCCCAAGTGAAGAAACGTGTTCCAAGTGTGACTGAACCGTGAACTCCCAACTTCACTGTCACACTAAATTCGGTAAGTACTGAACCGAACTCAACCAAAAATAGCTTAAGTCCTGAACAACTCTCTCTCACAGCTGAGGCATAAAGAGGACTAAAGCTTTCTAAAAACAACAGTTACATGAGGCGGAATCTGAGGACGAGGACGATGAGCTTCTATTGGATGAGGAGTTGGAGGCGAAAAACGAGGTCGAAATTCCACGAAGGCAAAAATGTGCTTACGGTGGATTGAAAGGTGAAGCAGGCTGGATTATAGATTCAGGTGCCTCCATGCACATGTGTAAGTAAAAGCACTTGTTCACTAAGATAAGAAATATTCCCACCGTAGAGATAGAGTACGAGGATGGGAGAATAGTCACTACTACTCTTGTAGGATCGGTAGATGTGAAAGTGCTAGTAGAAGGAAAGACATCCATAGTAACATTCTCCGATCTATTGTTTATTCCGAAACTGAACCAAAACCCTTTCTCTACATTGTATTAGATGAAAAGGGTTTTTTTACTAGCACTAGGGATAGAGTCTTTACTGCTAGTTTTGAGAAGGATGTCTTTTTCATTGTTGAGAAAAGTAGCCAAGGGATGTTTAGGCTGATTTTAAGTAATGAAACAAAGAAACTTTATTATATTGGCGTTCATGATATAATGATGTGGCATAAGAGGCTTGGGCATGTGAATCTCGATAAGTTAAGAGAGATGAAAAAGATGGGAGTGGTGGAAGGGATTCAGTTAAGTGAGAGTGATAATATAAGTGATTGTAGTGGATGTGCTCAAGGTAAAGCACACATATTTCCCAAAAAAACCACCTATAAGGGAGAAAAAATTCTAGATTTAGTACACACAGATATTTGGGGACCGGCTAAAGTGCCCTCAACTGGGGGGAAGAGATTAATGATGACTATCACTGATGATTGGTCTCGGTATTCCACGGTGCATTTTTTGAAAAACAAGTCAGAAGCTCAGGATTGTTTTAGTCAGTATAAAGCATGGAGCGAAAAACTCCATGAAACTCCAATCAAGAGAGTAAGAAGTGACAATGGTGGAGAGTATACTTCTAACCAGCTTGAGGATTTTCTGAGGGAAGATTGAGTCCAACACCAAAAGACAATTCCAGAAATCCCGGAACAGATTGGGGTAGCTGAAAGGTTAAATAGAACACTAAGTGAAAGTGCTAGAAGTATGTTGTATGATAAGAAGATAGGAAAAAGGTTTTGGGGCTGAAGGAATGAACTATGCTAATAACCTCAAAAATAGAGTTCTTACTTCAGCTATAAAAGATCAAATACCTTTTGAGAGATGGACAGGCCGGAAACCAAAGATATCTCATTCAAAGGTTTTCAGTAGGCAAGTATTCATCTAGATAAAGATTGGTCTAGTTCAAAGCTAGATCCTAAAGGATAATCGGGATACTTGTTAGGATATGATGATGATGTTAAAGGATATAGAGTTTATGATCTAAAAAGGGAAGATTTAATCTTAGTAAAGCATCTAGTAGTTATGGATGAAGGAAAGTGTGTGGATCCTTTCAAGTATACAAAGTTAGGTAAAATCAGATTTGAGTCACAAAATTCCGATGACTTTGAGCTTCCTAACTTTCCATGTTTTAGGGAAGATGACATTCTTGCAGGTACAAATCATACCGAAAAGGACTCGGCATCTGAAACTCCAGTGACAACTCTTTTCGAAGCGAAAGACGCGGTGGAAACTGATTTGGAATCAAGGGACAGGGGAGAAGCCGATATTGTTCGAAAGAACCCACGAGAACGATCTATTCCGGCCACAGATTTTGAGGGGGGAAGGAGAAGTAGCAAAAGATTGGAAGAAAAAAAAGGCTAATAACAAGGTAACAAAACTATCTCATCAAAATGAACCTTAGACTTATGGAGAGGCGATGACCTGTCTTGAAAGGAACCGGTGGAAGACAACCATCAATGAGGAGATGGCCTCAATTATGGCAGCCGATACTTGGGAGCTGATGGATTGTCCACCTAACCGAAAACCAATCAGTTGTAAGTGGGTTTTCAAATTAAAACTGAACCCATATAACACGATTGAGTGCTAAAAGGCCCGATTAGTGGCAAAGGGATTTACATAAAAAGAGGGAATTGACTACGAGGAAACCTTTGCCCCGTTCGTCACATTTCCCTCCGTCCGCTTACTTCTCAGTCTGGCAGCAGCGGAAGACATAGAGGTGCACCAGATGGACATCAAGACAACTTTTTTGCATGGAGAATTGGAAGAGGAGATCTTCATGCGACTACCCGAAGGATTTGTGGAAGAAGGAGAGGAGAGTAAGGTATGTCGGCTGATTAAATCTCTTTATGGTTTGAAACAGGCGCCTCGACAGGGAATACGAAGCTTGATGAGTTTCTTACCAGTCTGGGATATATCCGGATCAGCTCAGATCACTCAATCTATGTTTTCAAAGATGAGGAAGGTTTTATATTTATTGCAATTTATGTTGACGATTTGCTTGTTTTAAGTAAATCAATGGAAAAAAATTAACAAACTGAAAATCGATCTTAAGGGGAGATTTGAAATGAAGGATATGGGAGAAGCAAGATATATTTTGGGAATTCAAGTAGAGAGAGACCGGAAAAGGAAAATTATAAAACTGACTCAAAAGGAAGCAATAGGGAACATGCTTGAAAAAATTCAAATGGATAAAGCTAATAGTTGTACAACTCCAATGGAGTTGAAGAAGGGAAGTGAGGGGAGTGAGGAAGAAGGAGTCATAGTCTTAGACGAGGATTTATCTCCTGATGAACAGAAGTTCATGCAGACTATTCCTTACAGGCAAGTAGTGGGAAGTCTAATCTATTTTATGAATTGCACCCGGCCGGATTTTGCTGCAGCTGTAGGAGTGCTGAGTAGAAGTCTAAATGCTCCCACTAAGAGGGATTGGGAGGCAGCAAAGAGAGTCCTTGGATATTTGATAGGAACTAGGGATCTATGGTTGCATTTGGGTGGGGAGAATACTGACATCGCTACTTGGAGTGATGCCAGTTATGATAATGCTCCGATGAGGAGATGTACTTCTGGATATGTATTATATGTGGGTGATCGGGCTTGCTGTTGGAGTAGCAAACAGTAAAAGGCTATTGCTCAGTCCACCATGGAGGCTGAGTATATGGCCTTTTGCTATGCTGTAAAAGAATTGATGTGGGTCAAGTCTTTGCTAAGTGAGCTTGATCACCTTAAGAGTGGTGTGCAGATTTTTTTTTTGTGATAATCAGGCAGCAATCGCTATTTCTGCCAATCCTAAACATCTTTTTAAAGACAAACACATGGACATAGACTCGGCTTTTCTAAAGAGAAAGTAGAAAACAAAATTATCAGTTTAGAGTACCAACCAAATAGCGAGATGGTAGCAGATATGATGACCAAATCTGTGCCTTCCCCTAAGCTAATTTTCTGCAGGGAGAAGTGTGGTCTAAAATTAAAGATTGACTAGAAAATAAGGGGAGTGTAGAAATTGATGGTCCTATTTTAAATAAGTTCTAGGTCTAAATAGAAATACAAAAAGAAGCCGAGGCAGTCTATCTCTAACTTCTCTCTCCAACTCCCACACTTGTCGCAGTCACTAAGAAATTGGACAGGAAGCTAGAGCCATGGCTACCTAGGCTATCCAGAGGTTTACGGGAAATAGATTAGTTGATTTATTGAATGGTAATTTATTTACTAAAAGGATTTGTAATGCAACCAGGATTTGATCCTGGTACCTGCTGGACGTCAGGCAGCTGGGAGATGGTAGCCTTATCCGCTAGGTCTAGATCATGATACATACCATAGGGTTTGATATATTTTTAAACATTACCAAGTAGGATATTTCATTTAACGGCAACTGCTTATGGAATACACAGAGTCAGTTATGTAGAAGTACGGATTACGGTACGGATAAAAAACAAGTAGCATGCACTTGTTTCTTTAACCGTGCAAGTATTTATGAGGGCTCTGAAATGTGCATTCAATCGGACGGTCGGAAAGAAAGCCGAGATCCCGGAAGAGAATCTCGGCGGTTTGTGGTCATCGTCACATCGGATGACACGTGGCGACATTGCGTTGGATTGCGGCATCTCTCGGAATTACAGGACCGAATCCGGATATGACATGTGTCGACTTTTATGCCATTTCGTAGAATATCCGTACAGAAATTACACTGGCAGTTGTACTTTTGTGTACGGAAGTGTAATATGATTCGCTACGTACGTCAGTAGATAGAGTTTGTGAGAGAGATATGACTTAGATAAATTGGTAGATAGGACTCTCTCTCCGAGAGAGCTTCTGTACAAAAGGTCAACTTTGACCCTCTATAATTTACTTCTTAGGGGAGCAAATTCAAAGATTCTTTTTGCTATCGACTTAGGGGAGTCTTGCCTTCACAAAGGTGAAGGTGGTCAGAGTTTTTGTCTGTCAGGGTGGTAGTTGTTCTTGCTGAATCACAAAGGGGTCAAGGTTATCCTAGAGGCTTCTTGGAAGCTGTCCATTTTGAGGACTTATGGAGGTCTCAGAGTTTCACGGTGGCAACTCTAGGTATAGAAGGGATAGTTGTTAATGGAATAGATAATGTGGACTTATAAATATTGTCAAATGTGTGAGAATTGATAAGAAAACATGGTTCCGCAAAGGGCTAGGGTAAGGGAAAACTATCAGGTATAATTTCTTCGGCCTAAAGATAGTGGAAAATTTCCTTGCCAACGGAGTTCCCCAAAATGCGGGAAGAGCCGTAGCTGAGTGAGCCAAAGTGGGCAAAGGTCGGCGGGCTGAAATGAAAGGGAGACAGATTTTGCGCTCCGGAAAGTGTGTCAGTCGATAAGAGAATGTCTGGTCGTGCATGTCCACACCACCACCGACTCGGAATATAACGTCTTGACCCACCATGTTGAAATCACTAGATTTAGGGGAGGTATTTTCTAGGTCTTAATTAAATAAAAAAATGAAAAGAAAAGCAGAGGCATCTTGCCTCCACCTTCTCTCTTTAGCCCCCATACTTGTTGAAGTCACTGAAGGAGAGAGAGGGCGGTGGAGCCATGGCTGCCTTAGCTCTATAGGCAAGGCTTAAGAGTGACCTAAGTCACTCTCAACCAAAAAGAATGAGTCCGGCAGAACTCGAACCTTCGACCGGTAGGGCGAGGCGTAGCCTTCAAACCTTACCAGTTTGTCGTAGAAGTCCGTTAGGATACAGGGGGTTTGACAGCTATTTAAAACATTAGATAGACGACTAATCCGATTAACAGTTTTACAAATAGGATACATAGAAACTAGTTGGGGAATTAAGTACGCACAAAACAAATGTACTAGACATTTGTTTTTGAACGGCTGGGAATTAAAGTCGGTTTGGATCCGACGGCTCACATCATCAACAAGATCTCGTAATAGCCGCTTTGGCGGTTTTCGAATGTAACATGACTTCGCGACACGTGGGGAAATGTCATTGAAATGCGGGAATCCCGGGAAGCATGAGGACAAGTCCGGAGAAGACAGGCGTCCACTCCATGGCCTTGTCGTACACAGGCCGTACAGAAAGTACATTGGCCATAGTACCTTTCTGTACTCTACAGTCTTTTGATTGGTTCCGTACATAAGTAGATAGGATTTGTGAGAGGGTTTAGGATTTAGTGGATTAAGGAGGTAGCCGCCTCTCTCCCAACAAGCTTGTACAAATATTGGCATCTTTGCCACTCGATAATTAATCGCCTGGTTGGGCGTTTTCAGTAATTCTTTTTGCTGTGGACTCAGAGGAGTCTAGACTGCACAGGGGTGCAGTCAGATTATCTATTTGTGTGCTAGGGTGGCAGCTGCTCTTGTTGAAAGTAGGTTAGTCAAAAACTACCTAGAGGCTTCCTCGATTTTGGTCCAAATGGGGGACACAGAATTGCAGGTTATGGGCCCACCCTCTAGGGTACCCATATTCAATGGATCTGGGTTCATTTACTGGGAAGCTATGATGACAGGGGCATTATATGAGAAACGATACTAGGGTGTTGTGAGTGGACAAGTGAAACGTCCATCTCAAGGAACTCCACCAGGGTTTAAGGAGTGAGGTTTTTTGCAGTATGATCTGCTCCAACGGAGAAGACAGATGATGGGGACAGCAGTGTGTCCGAAAAGGGGAGAGGAAAAGAGACACCTCTCACTCTTATTGCCATGGCACCCGAAGCGGTGGCCGTGAAGACTGAGGAAAACGACATTCAAATGTGGGAGTACACCAACATGAATGCCACGCACTTCTTTCTCAGGCACCTCACTCAAGCTTTGGCGACCTCTCACCTTCACATCTTCAAGGCCGAGGAGTTGTGGATGACCTTAGTGGAGATCTATATAGCTGGACCCCTTCAGGAGCTCCAGCTGGTTGAGCAAAGGCTGACGAGTTACACTTTCAAAGGAGGAAAGATGTTGGACTATTGCAGCGATCTCTCTTGTCTGTACATGGAGATGGAAAGTGCCTGATGGTCAGGCACAATGAATATGAAAGTTAACGCTCTCATCATGAAGTTGCAGGGGGGGTATGAAAATATAGTGTACCGAGTGCAAGAAATGGATGATAGTGCTTGGAAGTGGAACACCGTGGTCCGGATGATTCTTCTGCTGGGGAACACCATTGAGATCCGGAGAGGAAGAAAGAGCGTTCAAGCTCTAGCTGCCGGAACGGATCGGTGGAGGAAGAATCTGAAGAAGCCATACAACAGCTTCAAAGGGGAAAAGAACCAATCTGGAGAATCGAGGACTCCAAAGGGCCTTTGCCACTTCTGCAAAAAAATCGGGGCACTTCATAGCTGATTGCATCAAGCTATCAGAGCTGAGGTTTCAAGAAAATCGTGGAGGGGGTTCTTCCGGAGGGAAGAAGAAAGCACTTGTGGTCACACGAGTGAAAGAAGAGACCGAGGAGGACGAGTCCTCCGAGGAGGAGGATGGGGAGCTTCTTCTTGACGAGAATCTATAGGAGAAGAAGATCCCTCGCAAACAGAAGTGTGCCCTTGGAGCCATTCGAGAAGCTCTAGAGGAGGGTGATCATCAACTCAGGTGCATCCATGCATATGTGTCGTGATAGGCACCTCTTCACTAAACTAAGAAAGATCCCTACTGTTGAAATAGAGTATGGGGATGGGAGAGTAGTTACCACAGATCTAGTGGGTTTGGTAGATCTGAAAGTCTTAGTGGAGGGTAAGACTTCTATTCTCACCTTCTCTGATGTGCTCTACATTCCTCAATTGAGTAAGAATCTTGTGTCTACTTCTGTAGTAGATGACAAGGATTTTGATACCTTCACTAGAAAGGGAGTCTTTATAGCTAAGTATGGAGATGAAGTCTACTTCACTGCATATAAGGGTAGCCAATGAATGTTTTGGCTAAACCTGAGTAATGAAAAGAATAGTGCTTACTATGGTGGTGTCCCGAGCTTGATGATCTGGCATAAGCGTTTGGGACATGTGCATTTTGACAGGCTGAAGGAAATGAAGAAGCTGGGTGTAGTAGAAGGCATTCAATTTGGGGATAATGAAATGATGGATGATTGTAGTGGTTGTGCTCAAGGTAAGGCTCACGGACTTCCCTTTCCCAAAACTGCCACATATAAAGGTGAGAAAGTACTAGATCTGGTCGACATAGATATCTGGGGACCAGCAAGAGTGCCTTCGGTTGGGGGAAAGAGATATATGTTAACAATTACCGATGATTGGTCCAGATATTCCAGAGTGTACTTCTTGAAAACAAAGTCTGAAACACCATAATACTTTAAAGAATACAAAGCCTGGAGTGAGAAGTTGCACGGAACCCCCATTAAGAGAATAAGGAGTGATAATGGGGGAGAGTACACCTCTGACCAGTTTGAAGATTATTTGAGAGATGAGGGAGTTCAGCATCAGAAAACTTTACCGAATAATCTAGAATAGAATGGGGTAGCTGAGAGGCTAAACCAGACTTTGGGAGATAGTGTATGCAACATATTGGCAGATAAGAAAATAGGAAGAAGATTCTGGGTAGAGGCCATGAACTGTGCTAACTACATTAAGAATAGAATCCTCACCAGTGCGGTTAAAGGAATGACACCTTATGAGAGATGGGTTGGAAAGAAACTGAATATTTCTCACTTGAAAGTGTTCAGTAGTCAAGTTTACAGTCTTGACACAGATAAGAAAAACTGGAAACTAGATGCTAAAGGGAAACCGGGATATTTTGTGGGGTATGATGAGGATGTCAAGGGATATAGGGTCTATGACTTAGCTAAACAGGATATCATTCTAGTAAAGCATCTAGTTGTCAGGGATGAAGGTAAGTCCTTTGATCCTTTCAAATACACTAAGAAAACCAGAATCAGTTTTGAGTCCGAGAGTGAGGAGGACTTAGATCTTCTCAGAAGGGACACAAGTGAAAACATGATTGAAGATTCAGGGGAGATAAAAGACGGGGGAGATATACCAGAATCCCCTCATACTCCTACACACTTTGATGTGAGAGAGGAAGAGGAGTCAGAACCAATTTCCATGGAAAGGGGAGCCGATGAGACAGTTCAGAGGAATTAAAGACTTCCCTCTATTCCAGCTTCAGACTTTGAGGGAGGACGGAGGAGCAGCAAAAGGCTTCAAGAAAAACAGGTTGTTCACAAGGTAACAAAGCTTTCTCACCCAGATGAGCCTCAGTCATACTCGGAGGCAATGGACAGTCCAAAGAAAGAAAGATGGGTCACAACCATAAATGATGAGATGGCGTCAATCATGGAGGCAAATACTTGGGAGCTGGTGGACAGTCCACCAGACAGAAAACCTATTGGGTGTAAATGGGTATTTAAACTGAAATTAAACCCATATAACACCATCGAGAGATATAAGGCTCGGCTAGTGGCAAAAGGGTTCACCAAAAAAGAGGGGATAGATTATTAGGAGACCTTTGCTCAGTAGTTCGATTCCCATCTGTGAGGATTCTCCTTAGTTAAGCAGCAGCGGAAGACATGGAGATACATCAGTTGGATATTAAAACCGCCTTCCTCAACAGTGAACTGGAGGAGGAAATCTTCATGCGGCAACCAGAAGGTTTTGTAGAAGAAGGAGAGGAAAGCAAAGTTTGCAGACTTATAAAGTCCTTATATGGACTGAAGCAGCCCCCCAAACAATGGAATAAGAAATAAGATGAGTTTCTTACCAATCAGGGGTATATTCGGATCAGTTCTGACCATTCTATTTATATGTTTGAGGATGAGAATGATGTGATTTTTATTGCAATTTATGTGGATGATTTGCTGATATTGAGTAAGTCTATGGAGAAGATTAATAGGCTAAAGAAAGATATGGGAAACAGATTGGACATGAAGGATTTAGAGGAGGCTAAATATATTTTGGGGATTCAAATGGAAAGAGATATGGGGAAGAGGATAATCAGACTTACTCAGAAAGAGGCCATAGGAAATATGCTGGAGAAATTTCAAATGGAGAATGCAAACAGTTGTACCGCTCCCATGGACTTGAAGAAAGTAAGTGATGGGAGTGTAGAAGGAGGAGTGATAATGCTAGATGATCAAATGAGTCCAGAGGAGAGGCAGTTTATGAAATCTATTCCTTACAGACAGGTTGTAGGAAGTTTGATATACTTTATGAATTGTATTAGGCCGGACATAGCTGTAGCAGTTGGAGTCTTTAGTAGTAGTCTTAATGATCCTAAAAAGAGAGACTAGGAGGCAGCCAAGAGAGTAATGAGATACCTGGTGGGAATTAGGGATCTGTGGTTGCATTTGGGAGGGGAGCACACTGACATCACTACTTGGAGTAATGCCAGTTATGGGGATGCACCTATGAGAAGATGCACATCTGGGTATGTATTGTATGTGGGGGAAGGTGCTTGCTGTTCGAGCAGCAAGCAACAAAAGGTTATTGCTCAGTCCACTATAGGGGTTGAGTACATGGCCTTTTGTTCTGTTGTGAAAGAGTTGATGTGGGTGAAGTCTTTGTTGCAAGAATTGGGGTACATGAAAAATGGAGTGCATGAAGTGTTTTGTGATAATCAGGCTGCAATTGCAAGTGCAGCCAATCCAAAACATCATTTCAAAGCTAAGCATATGGACTTAAAGTTGAGCTTTGTAAGGGAAAAAGTGGAAAATAAAATTGTGAACTTGATATATAGGAGTGATGGAGAAATGGTGGCTGATATGATGACAAAGCCTGTGCCATCTCCCAAGCTAAAATAATGTAGGGAAAAACATGGATTAATAGAGAAATTAAAATTAAACTAGAAAATAATGGGAGTGTTGAAATCACTAGATTTAGGGGAGGTATTTTCTAGGTCTTAATTAAAATAAAAAAAGTAAAAGAAAAGCAGAAGCAGCCTGCCTCCACCTTCTCTCTTTAGCCCCCATACTTGTTGAAGTCACTAAAGGAGAGAGAAGGCGGTGGAGCCATGGCTGCCTTAGCTCCATAGGCAGGGCTTAAGAGTGACCTAAGTCACTCTCAGCCAAAAATGTTGAGTCCGGCAGGACTCCAATCTCCGACCGGTAGGGCGAGTCAAACCTTACCAGTTTGTCGTAGAAGTCCGTTAGGATACATGGGGTTTGACAGCTATTTAAAACATTACATAGACGACTAATCCGATTAACAGAATTACAAATAGGATACATAGAAACTAGTTGGGGAATTAAGTACGCACAAAAAAAATGTACCAGACATTTATTTTTGAACGGCTGGGAATTAAAGCCAATTTGGATCCGACAGCTCACATCATCCCTGAGATCCTGTAATAGCTGCTTTGGCGATTTTCGGATGTAACATGACCTGGCAACACGTGGCGAAATGTCATTGGGAAGCGGGAATCCCGGGAGCATGAGGACAAGTCCGGAGAAGACAGGCGTCCACTCCATGGCCTTGTCGTACACAGGCCGTACAGAAAGTACATCGGCCATAGTACCTTTTTGTACTGTACAGTCTTCTGATTGGTTCCGTACATAAGTAGATAGGATTTGTGAGAGGGTTTAGGACTTAGTGGATTGAGGAGGTAGCCGCCTCTCTCCCAACAAGCTTGTACAAATATTGGCATCTTTGCCACTCGCTAATTAATTGCCTGGTTGGGCGTTTTCAGTGATTTTTTTCGCTGTGGACTCAAGGTAGTCTAGACTGCACAAAAGAGTAGTCAGATTATCTATTTGTCTGCTAGGGTGGCAGTTGCTCTCGTTGAAAGTAGTTTAGTCAAAAACTACCTTGAGGCTTCCGCGATTTTTGTCCAAATGGGGGACACAGAATTGCACACCAAACACCCATAGTCGTCACATTTAGTGACCAATGCTTTGACGGCAATTTCAACGGACTCATTTTCGGTTCTTGTCTGAAATTGAAAGATGAGCGGGTCCTTTGTGATTCGAAGGACCGGCTCTGTGGTCCCAGCCGAAGTAAGAAGGCGGGTAGCGGTCGCCTGAAGCTTGTCTGGCGTCACACCATGCTTGAGTGCAAATCCGGATCCGAGGATCACGGGTTTGGCCCCGGTGTCCATGAGGGGAAAAGTGGGGTGAACACCGTTCACTGAGAATGATCGCCGAGAGTTATCAAGGAAACTGATATGGGGATCAAGATTACGACACTCTTCCGTAGTGATTGGTTGAACCGCTGAGAGACTGTGGTTTAACTACAGAGCCCTCAAAGCGGCTACCGCTGCGACCTCATCAATAAGGGGAAGGGCTTTCGATACATCCTCCAACATTACTGAAAGAAAATACTTAATCGCTCCTTCACCCTATGAGCCTCATGAATGGTGCTATCTAATATTGTCAATGCCTCTGCCGAAATGGTAGGAGCGGTTTCCGGAAGGGAAGCCAAAGGCTCTTTTGCAAATGAGAGTGGGACACGAGAATTTTGTAATTTGCCCACTCGGTTATGGTTTGCTGAGCCTTTTTCAAATGTGGTCGCCCGTTGTTGGACGGTGAAGGGTTCGCCCTGCCAACGACGGCATGTGGACAACGGTCCTAGCCATTCCAGTTAATTGGGGTTTCATTTCCGCCATGAAAGCTGCAAATTGCTCTTTCATCTTGGGCGCCATTGTGGCTTGAAGCTCGGCCTTCTCTCTCTCTCTATGAGAGATCTTAGGACGAGCTTCCTCCTTCTCGGTATCCTGAGGCGGAGTGACTTGTTTCGCGGAACGGGCCGGGATTTCGCCGTTTTTTATCTGATTTTGATAAGTGAAATTAGGGTCATTGATGTGGCACCGATGGACATAATGTCCCTTTTGGTGGCAATGAGTGAAAGCGGCGGCCTTGTCCGGACACATGCGGGCATCGTGCCCGGTTTTTCCACATCGGAAACACATTCAATTTCCGGGATTCACTGGTGGAGTTCTCATGGCTGGCGTGTTCTGGAGCCTATTAGGAGGCCATGGGTTTTTAGGTGGAGGAGGAGATGGATTAGCCGGTTCCCTGTGAGGAGGTTTGGACCGCTCATGGGCGTCCCACCACGATGTTTGCATCTCATACCCTACCTGGTATTGAGCCGCTTGCTCAAAGGTGAATTTCAATCCATACATCTGGCTGAGGTGGTTTTGGATAAACCTCTTCGATGGGCCTGGAAATTGTCCCACAAATTTATGGACAGCTCCGCATCAGACATGAGGTCCGGCAATGCCTCTCGCAGAGTTTTCATCCGAGCCCGTAAGGCAGGAGCAGTTTCACGTGGCCTGCGCTCGAAGTTCATCAACTCTTTGATCTGATCTGGATTTTCCATCCGGTACTCCTCTTGGAGGATGTCAAACATGACTGAGAGAGGGTCACGTAAGGGAATGGTGCCCCCCGCTCTAGCTAGGACCGCCGCTTGGGCAGCCACTGCATAGTGACGAGAAACCTCATGGATAGCTGGATAGAACTCGTCCCCATTGGCATCTAATACCGACGGTATCCCGGCTTGATATGGGATATCCACCTGATCGACGACTTTTGGTAACCCCAAAAAGGGAGCCACGTACTATGTCATCGCAAGAAAATCCTCGTACTTGTGAGTGTAGAGAGTGAGGGCTGAACCACGGAGGTATCGACCGAGAAGGGAAAAGGCGACACTTCGTATAACATCCGGAAATGCGATGAGGACATGGTGTCCTTTAATCCGGAAAAGCATAATTGCATCTTACCCATGGATCCCTTTGAAGAGGAAGCCAGGTCGTAAAGAGGAGGATGAGCCGGTTGTGCCAAAGCTGGGCTGGCAAGGAACCAACGAGTGTGAGGAGTTGGAAGGGTTTCCTCCGGAAAGTCTTCTTCGATCCCCTCTAGGTATGACCTAGATGAAATCGAGGACACTGATGACGTAGATGTGAGACCAGACCCTACTGAGGGCCATGTGCGATCTGCAATTAGATCGGATGTGGTCAACGATTCGGGAAAATCTGAAGGATTTAACTGCGAAGGATGATACAATGTACCACCTCGGGTGGACCCGGATAAATAAGGAAGGTTGTCTTTATCTGTGGGCATAAACCAAGGGGAAAACCCTGACTACAATAGTGAATTGTTTCGCACGACCTAAAAGAGATGCAACACGTGTCAGACCAATCCACTCTTCCACTCAACACACTCAGTCACTATCAAGACCCGATGGTCATATCTAGCAAGAAGCCGGTTTACCAAAACCTCTACCCTGCAAACAGTTGGCAAGACCAAAGGACCAAATCTATAAAAATAAGAAAATTGCTATCCAAGTACCCTTGGGTCCAGATTTACAACAACATAGCCAGGAAAAAGTCTACATTGTGCCACCCACGGCAAGATCTAGCAAGAAATCCCACTCCAGATAGTCACACAAAAATCTAAGGCCACTTAGGGCCAGATAGCATGCAAGGAAAGCAGGAAAATGCAAATGCTCAATAAGAAGGGTTCACGATGAAACCAATCCACACCGCCCCCCTACACGCTTTTCCACACTAAATCGGAACGCTCCTACACCCGCAAGTCATCGACTTCTTACAAATACCTTTAGTACTCTGGTAAGCACTAAAGGTGAACCGAACTTATTCGAAGCAAGTCGGGTTTTGCAAAGCTCCCAGGGATAAAATTCGCTCTACGAAATTCGCTCCGAGAAAAGTCACCCAAAAAAACCCTCCGTACCGTGAAGATGTACGCCGTGGAATGTTAGGGAACCAATGGAAGGGGAAAAAAATAACGTTGGGTGGAAGAAAAAATCCAATAAGAAACAGAAATGCGATAGATAGAAAAAGGGTGTTAGAATAAAGTCGGAGGCCGCTCAAACTTCATATATACAACCAAACTGGTGACCATAATAATCCAAAGCCAACAGCCAACCCTAATTCCACTTGAAAAATCCTAATTCGAAAGCCAAATCCTACTTCTAGACGGCCAAAACTCAAAATCTGCAGCCAAGGAATAGAAGGATACCAACCTAAGGACTAGAATCAAAAGGAATAAGCCCTAAATCTGCTGCAACTCTAATTTTGCAGCCCAAAACCCTAATTCTGCCAAAAAAAAAACAAATCAACTCCACTATCTCCACTCCTCGGTGGGGTATGTCACAATGCGAAGGATCGATGCCTCCGATCAACAACGAGCTAGCAAGAAAACCCTAAATACCCAAATTAGTGTAGTATATTTTTGGCCAGAAACTGGCCAATGAGATAATTATGTCAACTAACAAGCAAACAATAATTAAAATTGCAAAACTAGTTATAGATTTTTTTTCTTTAGTTTTTTTTTCAAACAAACAAGTACAACTAAGAAGCATATTCCAAAATGCAAGGATCTATTATCAGATCGCACAAACACGCAAAAATAATATAAAATCTAAATTGAAGAAAATAGAGAAAAACTGACAATTTTAAATTGCAGAGAGTATAAAAAAATTGTCAAAGTAAAATTGCGGAAAATAGAATCACAGTGACAATGTCTAATCGCAAAAAATAGATCAAGACTGACAATGCCAAATTATACAAAATAGAAAGTGCGCATAATTTCAAATTGTATAACAATAGGAAAACAAACAATTTCAAGAGCACAGGAATATTAAGCCAACGGATAGCCACTAGGCTCCTTGGTCAGTTTATATTCCTTAAAGAAGTTCGATCAATAAAGATCTAACCTAAATATCACAATACATAGACTGATCCTATAGAAAGCAGCGAGCAAATCCAAGATAACCTGGTTTAGCCTCACACAAAACAAATAACAAAGTCAACCCTAATTCACCATCTCCAAGTGAACCACACAAGCAAACCCAAAACTGTCCAATCACAATTTAGGGTTAAGCAAGAGCCTACGATAGAAGGCTGAACAGCAATCCACTTGAAAGGACGAGAGAAAAAGTGAAGGGAAACCGGTTAGGCCTCGGCGTGAGCAGTGTAGATTAATTTGTAGGGCAAATTTACAGAGCAAGAAAGTAAGAGCTAGGCAACAGAACGCTTAATGGCAAGAAAAATAGCCATTAAAACTATCCTGACAATTTCACAAAAAAATCCTCAAAGTTTAGGTCAAATCTTCCAAAAAGAGAATATATGTGCTCTTGAAATTGTGAGCACATAATTCGCCAAAAATTCGCTAAGTACAAAGTCTACATCTGAGCTTTTTTACCTACTAGGAATACATGCGTTCCATGTAGTTGTTTGCTCCTAGTTTGGATTCTAGCCAATAGGCGACCAGAATTGTATGCCTTACGTTACAAAATCTACAACCTGCGGATAAAAACCCTTCCTACGCTACATGTGAATGCGTGCGACCTCCCAGGGTCCACGACTTAAAAAGGACCAATCAACGTCGATGGATGCAGTACGAATCGGGATCGTCCATTCGTCTGCATCCTTTGTGGTCGTAGATTCGCGTTCGAATCCACGCTAGCGCGGACATCATTTTGAGTTGGTGTTTCGGTTCCCGACCGTCCGTACATCGATTCAAACTGGTCGCGGGAATTCCAGCCGGCAAATGCAGTGGGTCCGCACAAATTCTGACGATTGACGACTTTGCGGGCAAAATTAAACTGTCCGCGGGTTTCACGGCGTCAGACTGAAATTTGTACAATTCTGTCGCCACCGGCACATGCCCACGTTTTAAATTAGCGTGGTGTCTTTTTTTTTAGGAGCGTTTACATAAAGATAAAATACGATAGAAATAGTGTTTAAAATGCGATTAAATGTAATTAAAATGCGTCAACGTGATGCGGCACGACAACACAATGTTCTCATACTTGTCAGGTAACTTCATTATGAGAGTGGTAGGCTTCATTTTCATTGTACTTCTCCGTCCGGCACTCTCCATCTCCATATACTAACAAGAAAAATCATTACAGTAGTCTAACATCTTTCCCCCTTTGTAAGTATAATTTTCCAACTTTTGCTCTACCAACTAGAGCTCCTGAATCGTACCGGCTATATAGATCTCTATCAAACTCACCCACAACTCCTTGGCCAAGTAAACTTGAAGATGGGGAGTTGCCAAAGCTTGAGTGGGCTGTATCGGAATGAAGTTCTTGGCAACCAAATTGGTGTCTTCCCACATTTGAGTGTCGGTCTCCACGGTCTTCACGATCGTAGCTCCGGGTGTCGTGGGAATAGAAGCAATAGGAGTAAGAGGTGTTTCCTTTTCTTTCCCCTTTTCAGACACACTGTTGTCCTCATCATCTGCCTCCTTTGCTGCATCAGATATTGCTACATAAAACCGTATTCCACCAAAACCCTGGTGGGGTTCCTTGAGGTTGACGTTTCACTTGTCCATTAACAATACTGGAGTATCGTTTTTCACACAAAGCCCTTGTCATCATGGCTTCCCAATAGATAAACCCTGATCCATTGAAGATGGGCACCCTAGAGGGTGGGCCCATAACCTGCAATTCTGTGTCCTCCATTAGACTACATAATTCAGGAAGCCTCTAGATAGTTTTTAACTAACCCACTTTCAATGGAAACCACTGCTGCCCAAGCAAATAATTTGGCAATCTGAGTGCACCCTTGTGCAGCTTGAACTCCCCTTAGTCCGTAGGAAAAAGAATCTTTGAAGACGCCCAACCAGGCGATGAGTTATACGGTGGCAAAGATGCCAATATATACAAACTCTTAAAGTGAGAGAAGACCATCTACCAGATTTTTTTAAGTCCTAGCTCCCTCTCAAAACCCCTATCTACTAACTGTACGAACCAATCAGAACACTGTACAGTACAAGAAAGTACTACTGCCAATGTACTTTTTGTACGGCCTTTGTACGACAAAGCCATTTTGCGGACGCGTATCCACTTTTCACTCATCCGTACGTTCCTCGGAATTCCCGCGCCCGAATGTTACCTCTCCATCTGGCGCCAGGTCATGCCACGTCAAAAAATGCCAAAGTGACCATTCCGGGATCTCGGCAATGATGTGCGCCGTTGGATAGAATTTAGTACTTGATCTCAACCGTCCGAACAAATGTCTGATTCATTTGCTTCGTGCGGAATCATATCGGTATTGTATTCAACTCGTTCTATGTATCTATGTTTGTATTGTCGTTAATTAGAATAGCTACCGTAACACTATTTAAATATTTATCAAACCCTGTATACTCTAGCGAACTTCTACGACAGACTGGTTAGAGCGAACGGCTACGCCATGCTCTATCGGTCGGTGATTCGAGTCCTGTATGACTCAACCTTTTGTTGAGAGTGACTTAGGTGACTCTTGTACCGCACAGGTGGAGCTGAGGCAACCATGGCTCCACTAATCTCTCTCACCTTTAGTGACTACAACAAGTATGGGGGATAGAGAGAGATAGGTGGAGGCTTACTGCTTTCACTCTCTTTTCTATTCATATATTTAGACCTAGAAAATACTTATATTAAATCCTTTTTAGTTATTTTCAACATCCCCCTCCTCAACCGTTACCTCTTTTCCCCTTCCTTCCTCACCATCTACCTCCTCCACCCTACTCACCTCAACAGATGCCTCTTTTTCCTTCCGTTCCCTCTCTCCTCCTTCCCATCTAATGGCTAACGGGGTTGCCGCCTCCCGTTGCCTCGCTAAATCTTCCGCGATCGCCGTAACAAGGGGAGGATAGCGACAGCGACGAGCCATCACGGTACGTTGTCGCCTAATTTGTTTGTTGTTGCCCTCTACAGTGTAGCTTGAAAGACTCGTGTAAAAATACACTGAAGAAGACGCGGCTACGAAAAGTGCAGGGTAAACTAAACGATAAAAACTTAAAGCCCTACTTTTATAATGCAAAAGAAATGGATTTCGTGCAAATGGTACATACTTTATCTATGGCCGTGGACAGAAGAACTTCGTGGCTTCACCAATGCGTTCGACAATTCCAACGGAGGGGCGACGAAACGAAACAATGAATCCCACGTTTCTTTTACCACACGGTTTCAATATTGGACGTCGTCGCATGTTCGACATTTCTTTAGAAGTTACGTTATACTGACGCCTACACGATTAATCGGCATGAAGTCTTGTTTGGAAACTTCCAACGTTTAGGCGACGACGCATTCTCGTCGCCTTTTCGGTTTCTCCAACATTTGCTGAATCTCCGATATAGTAGCCTTAAATTCACCACATTCAGGCGACGACGCCATGTCGTCGCAGGTCCATAGGTTTATACTCACAGCAAAAATCTATTGGACTACATTGCGCAACCAGCAATCATAAGGACACGAGGTGGACGGGGGAAATCATAAGGCATACACAAACATGCATTATGAGAGGGAAACAATGAAATATAAATTATTAAATAAGTCAAATTTAATTACAAAAAATAGGAAACACTGACACACAAATTAGGCAACCGGGGTTTGCGATATGAAGGTAAGGACAATGATAAAAACTCTTATTTGTACGATACACCCCCAAAAAATGTTGCGGAAACTTTTTGATAGTCCTCGGGATGAGCATTTCTTTTCCATTTTCGTGACAATTGGCGATCATCCAATTGATTACTCGAAGTCGAGTAATCTTTGTTGAAACGTGTTTCACTTTTCGGATCGTCGCCAGGACCTCCCCGTATTTATCACACGGTGAGACCAAATCTCCGATAATAGCGCCTTCCACGAGGGGGTCCACGTCGGGTGATCCCATTTTTTCGCTCGGTGGGTCGGGTCCTTGGGTTTCACTACAATCCATGTCCTCTTCGGCTAAGGGTGGTAATAATCCAGCCGTAGCGGTGTTTTTCGGTGCATAAATGTTGGTAATATGGGAAGTAATAGGCCACATATTGGAAATAATAAAGATGACGTTTTGGCCAAATGATGATACAAGGCAAATAATAAAGATTCAAAAGCTAAGCTAATTGGAGAATGGGGAAAGACAGCGCCACTATTGGACCGAACGCAGGATAGCGACGGACGATTTTCATGAAAGAGCCATGGTAACTGCCTGCTTCTAATTGTATGTACGAATCGGCTTTCGAATTGCGGCGGGTATGACTGGCGTTCTATGCGACGTCGTGCTGGAGCTGTAATGTTTGCGTGGATATTAAATTGTCCACTTGTAATTATGGGCGACCAATCACAAAATGCTTGAGACGAGGTGTTTGGTGAGATTGTACATTTTGGACCAATTTAGAATAAGAGTTTACTCTAATACGTCATAACATTAACGCTAATACCGGTCACAAGCTTGAGAGACAAACGGAAGTGCATCCATTTTAGAGTAAACACACATATTAGCATGAGTTCACTACACCGCCAATCGCTATTAGCGTGTAAGTTTTTTTAGCGCATACGAATAATTAGCGTGGTTTACGCTAATTGGGAATTTGAAAATTTTCGGAGAAATCGTCTATTCTAATTAGGAATTAGAGTTTTTTTAAATAGGGTGGATAATTCAATTAGAGAATAAAAAAAAAAAAGCGGGACGGAATTAGCGTTCACAACGCTAATAACGATTGGCGGTGTACTTCACTCTAATAGAACAAACCATCGCGACATTATTAGAGTAACGAACCCTTATTAACGTACAGTATCGAGGTAAAACGGACAAGTGACCAACTTTTGAAACAGCAAGCGTTGCGTAGACATTACATCCGTACAAATTACATTTCGTACAACAGGACAAGAAATGTATGCTTAACGACGAATTGCTGACCCTTAACTGCGGTAAAATAGTCTGACATGTACATTCGAATGTTTTACACTTTTACGTGACGGCGTACGATTTCAAATAAATTGTACGAGTACTTATATTAGTGTAAGCAGTTTTGCGACCGACATTTTTTTTTTTCGAAGACCCAAATTAGAATTACTAAACAATTATAATGTATGTTTTTTTTCCAAAATGTTAAAATTCTTAATTAGCGTACACCACTGTAATTAATATTAGGGTGACGTTCCATTAGGACATTCTGTAATTGTACGGCCAACATTACAGAATGCTACAATTTGAACGAAGTTCTATTGCGTATAGTCTGTAATCCACTTGTTAGCAAAAGTTTGGTGCCACGTCACTACTGATTTGATATTGAAAATCGTAAATGATTTTCACACCAACTAAAAATCTTCATTTGCGTACCATGTACGTGCGTACCAGGTCATCGTTAAACACAACTTTTGTCCTCTTTGGAGACGCCTTGTCAAATACTACCTCATTTTTTTAGGGTTTCTGTTTTTACGCATGACGAATTGTTTTTAC
Source organism: Zygnema cylindricum (assembly GCA_037447655.1). NCBI lineage: Eukaryota > Viridiplantae > Streptophyta > Zygnematophyceae > Zygnematales > Zygnemataceae > Zygnema > Zygnema cylindricum. The sequence continues at coordinate 60,558 of JBBHKE010003403.1, read as the reverse complement.
ACATGACGAATGAGCGCTGCCAGAAATAGTGTGACGATTGGGAGCTAAAAAAATAGCATGACAAAAATTCATTACGAGATTTCGTTTGTATTTTCTGTTGGATTTCTGAACGCGTATATCATTTGCGAAATTTATTGATTTCCTTTGGTTACCATCTTGCCATTATCGATTATCAGCGTGTATTTGCTCAATTTTTACGTAATTGGTGATGTACCTGTGAGTAACATGAATTCATCGCAGAAACAATGTTTGCAAATAAATATCCAACGGTCATGTTGACTCTGAGACTTTGGAGAATATTGGAAGATTCAGCAATGTTTTTTCGCGGATAACAACAAAATAAAGATGCGACGCGAATACGGAGAGGGGGAATTCGTAACGCCTCAAGTGTGTCCATGCGTAGTAAGGGTTTCGTCATTTCTTGCAGCGTCGTGCTTTGGTTCAACCCGTTGAAGAATAGGGTGTAAGAATTTGCGTCACCCTGAACAGGATATAGAAAAATTGTAGATCTTGTGTTTTACGACCCAGACGACAAAAGCGTCTTTGCTATCTTTAAAACACGTATTAGATGTGTTTCAAAACTAAGGATTTTATGTAACAAATAGGAACACGATTCGCCGCGTGCCATAATTTTCAAAAGTATTTCCTGATTTTTGGGGCAAAGGAAATACAGTGGTTATGTTTGTCGTTTGCGTTTAATACACGAAATAACCGCCTGTTTGGTTTTGTGGTTTTCGTCCGGTCTTGATTTTTTTTGCGGTCCAGTAGATGCCGTTTCCCGTCGGCCAACAGGCGCGGGAGCGCGACTTCTTCCTAGCCGATGCGGTGGAATCGGTACATCTCTGATGTCGCGGTAAGGCCACGGCTGGCGGTTCAATAGCGTCCGGCAGCAGTTGTAGCTGGCAGCCCGCCGCGGTATTGTGGCGTATATATCGTCCTGAAACGTAACTACGATCGTTCACTAGGGGACGCCAGCGGGTCCGCCGGATCCGCCTTCATCAAAGTAAGTTCGCTAAGTTACAAGTACATGGGGACATACCCTTATCGTCTAATGTAACTTCACCCTTATACGATATAGAAACTTCTACGCTAATAACGCTTGGCGGTGTAGCTTTTCTTTGTGTACGAGTGTGGAAATAGTAAAGTCTGCTTACGAACAAATGTTTAGGGTGTTAGCGCCACATACAACAGACAAAATTTATCGTGACATGGCAATAGCCGAACAAGACTGAATTGTACAGTGCGAGTACCATACGCGTACACGATACAGTAGGTTCATACTTCATAGGCTGGTAATATGAACTCGCACATGAAACCTTCGGCGTCAACGAGGACTTGATTAGCGTCAGGTTTCGGTGAATTTTAGCGTCTTGGCGTCCATTTTATCGTACAGAATCTTGGGCACAAAAAAAGACAGAATATTCACCTAAAGTCTATATATCAGTATAAATAGTAAAGCCCACCGCAAACAATTACATTACGTACTTGCAACTCATATATACATCTGTCAATACACTGGACTGCATAGATTTATGTTGTACACCGCGAATCGTAATTAGAGTAATGAAAAAAGTATAGTACAAAAACTAAAAAAATATATATATATACAGTAATTAACACTAATTTATGTGATAGAGTTGTTTCAACTATGAAGATTACTCTAATTTATTTAAGTACTCTAATTTGGCACGCTAATATCCTCTACTGTAAATAAGGTATTCATACAGAATTTGGCAAAACGTACAGTTTATAGTCACTATGACATTTGCACTACGCTGTTTGTTAAAACGCAGTTACATGATAACGGCATGTATTAAATCATTATTTGTACTTTTTTACTTAATAAAGTACAATTTTGCACGGTCGAAGGTCGTCCGTACTCCACACTATTTAAAACAAATATATATTAGAATTACAAGCCACTAAACTTTACCTTAAATAGAATAATGAAAAATTAGAATCATTTACTCTATTTCATGTGATAGAGTCGAAATTTGACGACCGAATTAGAGTAATTTAGGGCACTTTCCCATGTAACCGAAACTTTAGTCTTGTAACTTTGTTTTTAGCGAAGGTTCTCCGTACAACTTTCAAAACATTCGTATGTAAAAAAATTCAAATCATTACTTTAGATCGTGACGGGTGTCGACGTGGGTGTGATTTGTGACGGTTTGTAAACGACTACAAAACTCGCGACAATTGATGACGTTTACAACATAGCGATATTTGTAGACGTCTAGCTACTTGTGACATTGTATATTTTTAGGGTTTGTGACATTTTGACGTCACGCTCACTTATGATAGCGTCGACGTCATTGAATCTAAAACATTCCGCCATGGTTTCTCGATTTTGTTTTATCGTCTGTTTTCACTCTACTTGCCATCAAAATAAGCCAAAAGATAGCCAAAAGAAATATTTTTTATAGATCTTTCATTTTATACCTTTTTTGTCTTTTTTCATTGCAAGAGTTGTGAGATTTACACGTTAGGGGGAGAAAGAGAGACAGAGAGAGGCGCTTTCACGGACTTCGCTTTTGCAAAATTGCGTCCGTTGGTCGAGACCCCCTCCACGGTTATTCTACGGAAATAAGCGCACAGAAAAAAGTTTTCGCACAGGCTGGAAACGTTCAATAGGTTTTTTTTTTGGTACTCCGGGCACAAAAATTGTCAAAACCCTCTGTCGCGTGCGAAATCATATGCATATTCGCCCGCGTCGTGGAACTTTGTTTAAAATCACCTAGCGAGGTGACTTTATATAAAGTTTGAAGATGAGTCGGAAGGATGCGAAAGTGGGTCGAAACGCGCTAAACGACAAATTGCATCGCGCTAGACGACAAACTGCAGTACAGTTAAAGTTTCAAGGTAATGCAACTTGTACGGTGATAATTTCAATTTTTTGGTACGGTTGCGTGTTTTCTCATTTTTTTCCAAGTTATAAAGGAAAACAAGAGAAAATAACTGTAACTTTAGCACATGGGAAAGTGCCCTTACTCTAATTACGATTCGTGGTGTACAGTAATATTAAATCCAAATTTGTGAACCCTAAAGGCCTAAACGCTCAAACTCCGTACCAAATTGAAATAGGGCGACCCTGGTTAAAATTGTATAGCATCCTCCCCTCTGAAGGACACAAAGTCACATACAGACAACCCGAATTGTTCGGGCATTTATTGGAATCGTATATGGAGTTTAACGTGAATCCTAGATGTCTAATCAGATTATACCACTAGGCAAAGCACGCTACGCTAAGTGCAAAGAAATACTTAAAGGTTGTAACGATCAACCAATAACGTGATTGTTCCCATGAGCTCCTTCGACGAAAAAATTGTGATGCCTTTCAAAGCAGGTTGTTGGAATTTAGCCGCAACAAGGTCAATTTTTATAACCCTATACAGATAGGTTGCAGTGGAATGGGACTTTCGAAATGTTAAAATATAACCTAGCATTTATGTTTGTTTCCGACTTTTACAACCGTTTGACTATAGTAGGGTAGTTAAACTTATGAAATTTGTCTTGATGTCAAGTGTAAATGGTTAATGTTTAGGGTTTACCTTACATAAAGACTTCAAGGGTCAAACCTTAATAACATAAATCATCTTACCTCACTTAAAAAAATAAAAACATTGTCGGTTGCTTGTAAGTCCAAGGCAAATTTGTTTTAACTAAGGGCTGCTTCTTGACGTCTTTCATAGTTGATATGTTTATTGTCTTCCTTGGTAGGTGATATTTTGATGAAGGCCTAACTCATTACTTTCTTAATAGTACAAACTTAGGCTAAGGGCCGGTTCATGTATTCCTTAACAATAAGAAGTTATGTTATGTGCCGATTCTTATATTCCATGGTAGTCTTTATTTATCTAATCCATTATTAGCAAAAAATCATTTTCTGATGGGCCATCGTCGTATGGAGGGCACGGAATCAAGTTGGTATTCTCGAATCGGGATGGCAACGGAGGTTAAAGTACTCGAATCCAAAGACGTCGGTTGGGGGGCTGTGAAGATAATTATTTTTTGTTAACAACTCGTCCACTTAAGAATGGATTACCACTAGATAAGGTCCATCAACTATTAAAGCATTGAATGTTTTGAGATGTCACAGGCTTTGAATTCAAGGCCTAACTAGTAGGGCTAAAGTGGGATTAAACAAACGGCGAATCAGAGGCGTTCATTTCTTTCAATCCACCACAAAAGATTAACCATTGAAATAGAGTACACCGCGAATTGTAATTAGAGTAATATACGCTAATTCCGTCACCGCAAATTTTGACTCTATCACCATAAATAGAGTACATTATTATAAATTGTTCTTTACGTTATTTAAGGTACTTTTTGAATGAGCGTTAATAACTCTAATATAGTGCCGTTCTAAATAGTGTGGCGTACGGTCGGTGTCTGACCGTGCAAAACTGTACTTTACTAGGAATATAAGTACAAATAATGATTTAGTTCAGGCCGTTTTCATGTAACTACGTTTTAACAAACCGCGTAATGGAAACGTCATACGCGGTGTACAGTACACCGGGAATAGTAATTAGAGTAAAGAAAAAACTAGAGTGAAAAAAAATGAAAAAGAATAATTAATTCGGTGCCCCTAAATTTTTACCCGGATTCTTAAATAGAGTGATTAAAAAAGGGAATTGCTAATTGCAGAGACGATTTTTGCTGCGCGCGAGTAGTTGTCAAAAATTGTACATTTGAAGTACAGTTTCGTACAAGCTACGTACCTTTAAGTTCAAAGTTGGCGGTCAATCCGTCGAACAACTTTGACTGGCAAAATATTGTAACGACAGTTAAAAAACTGTCGCGCTTGCGAACGTCGACCGTCATGAAAAAAAAAACAATTCACACTGTCAGCGCAGGTTTACGGTAACAAAACTGCGGCAACCACATGTAAATAAAATGGTTGCGCGCAAATAGTTACACACTTCACGTGAGCTCCACTATGAAAGCACACACCGACAATGTGAATCAATGTGAAGTCCTTATTCAATGTAAGAATGTTAATTTGTAAATAGTGTGGCGGAATCAATGTGAAGTACGTTTTCAATGTAAGAATGTTGATTCGTAAATAGTGTGGCTTCAGTTGGTCGCGCATGACGCATGTAGGAGACGCAAAAGCAAATCGCCTCGTGTTCAACCGCGAAACGGCACAAGCTGGAAGGCGGTGCGTCTACAATGTCACGGTAAGACATGCAACGTCACAAGCAGTTCCAAAAAACATCGTGGGACCACAAATTGTAAACGTTGACAACCGTCACAGGTATTGATGACGTATACAATCGTCACAAGCGTAAGTTGCGATTTCGTCCTTACAGACATAGGGACACTTGAAAGCTGGGTACGGCGGATCCGCGCTAAAATACAAAGTAAGTTCGCTAAGTAACAAGTACATGGGGACATACCCTAAGGCCACTTCTCCATCAGGCGCCGACAGTAATTGTACGAATAAGTTTACTGGGATTGATATTTCGTTCACTTCTCCATCAAGTACACCGTGAATCATTATTAGCCTTATGTACTCTATATCGGCACCCCAAACTTTTGACATTGATCCCTTAAATAGAACAAGTTACACTATTTTCGGACGTGGACCCACGTCTCCTGGCACTAAATTAGAATGAATGAAGCTAATTTTTTCTTTACTCTAATAATTTCTCTAGTCTAATAACGATTCACGGTGTAGTGTCAACAATGGAATCTATCGCGTACGTGTTTTCTTTCGATTGGAGCACGTAGATTCCTCTTTTGACGGCGAGCGTCGTCAAAGATTCCAAAGGCAAAATGTCCAAACTCGTTCCCATACAACCAGCCGCAAAATAAAATGACGGGAATTTACAAGTTGTACGTACCTGTTTTGCAAGCAGGCGCAGCAAATTCCGGATGACGATGGATGGTGGTGGAGGCGTCACGACACATTCTTCAACAAACTTTTTGCAGTGGTTTTCGTCGGATCTGATTCCCGCCTGTTCGAAGGCGCGCGGCAAATGTCCGAAGGCGCGCGGCTCGTACGTGACCTTTCCACACTTTAACATTTTATACGTTCGGTGATTGGCTAATGTCCTCCCTGAGGAGAGCAATTTATCACTGAACGAAGTGACCGCTTGCTTCGATAACATATAATCGGACGGTCGACATCGTCGCCCAAAAGTTTGGAGAATCGTGACGATTCTCCAGTGATCATGTTTTACATAAAAAAAAACACAGTACGACCATATACGGAAATGAGCTCGATTTGTACCTTTTCCAGTAAAAAACCCCGCTTTTTGCTTGACGGAGGTTCACCCTAAGTCAAATGTTGGTGTGTGCTTTCACATTGGAGCTCACGTGAAGTGAGTAACTACCAGCGCGCAACCCTTTTATTTATATGTGGCTGCCTCAGTTTTGTTACCGTAAACCTGCGCCGACTGTGTGAATTGTTTTTTTTTCCTGACGGTCGACGTTCGCAAGCGCGACAGTTTTCTAACCGCCGTTACAATATTTCGCCAGTCAAAGTTGTTCGACGGAATGACCGTCAAATCAAAACTTAAAGGTACATAGCTTGTACGAAACTGTACTTAAAATGTACAATTTCCGACAACTACCTGCGCGCACCAAAAATCGCAAAATTGTCTCTGCGATTAGCAATTCCCTTAAAAAACAAAAAAAAACCCCAAAAAACAAATTAGAGTGACTGATTTCCTTAAAAATCCCCAAATTCCCAATTAGCGTTGATCACACTAATTGTTATTTAACACTAAATATTTATTAACCTTAATAGCGATTCCCGATGTATTGTACTGTAGTCATGTAGCTCACCAACTCGAAATCCAATTTTGGTGTTGTGTATCGGCAAGAAATTTATCGCGATAACACTGATACCGATAGTTATCGGTTATCGAACGCTCAGAGGTCTCGATATGTTGCTCCGAGACCAACAAATTCATTATTTGCGATAAGTGGAGAAAATATAGTACGCGATATAATAGAACTTTATAGTATACTGTATTTTTTCTACTGTATATAGCGTGGCATGTCACGTGTAACAAATTGTTCCGTAATCTGTGTAACGGAATAACGGAGGTTCGGTACGATGGAACAAACCGTACACCCATATGGAACGAACCGTATAATTATCGCCCATAGTTATCGGTATCGGTGTTATCGCGACAGTAAACCAATATTATCGGTCTTTTATCGGCGATAATACCGGTTTCGATATATCGTGTCAATATAACGATTATCGGCAAGCCAAGAAAAGGAAACCCTGCCAATACACAACACTACCAGTTTACCATGGATATTCATAAGGAGCGAATGATGTTTTAAAATTTATTGGCTGACTTTATTGAAAAGCGGGATGGTAAACCATCTGAGTCCATGGGAACAAAAGAAGACAGCAATGCCAAAGCTGAAAAGCTATATGTGGAGAGAATAAAGAATACACATTTACGAAACAGTAGAAAATAAGAATATGCGTATGAGATGAAAAAATAAAATGCAAGGAAGTTAAAGGGCAACACTTTTCCACAACCGTTTCTGTAGTACACGACATGTGAACCCATTCAAGTTATCATTTTTCTTTTGCTTCAAACTCCATGAAACTAAAATGGTTTATTATTGCTACTTCACTTGCATTTTTTTCGTTTTTACTTTGTTTCTATGCTCGTCGGGTTGAGTATGAATCATGGGTCAAAGACGAGGAAAAGACAGAAAATGCCAAATTAGGTTGCACAATACTATGCAAACACTAAAGAGAATACATCATACGAGGGAACCATATTTGAAAATTCCAACTATTTCTACACATTTCAACTATGATTAAATGCACTAGAGTATTAAAGTGATACAAAAATTGTTGGGCACATTTGCTTTTGTTGTGTACTCTAAAACCACAACATCAAGACGTGACAAGGAGATGATAACTTTCACATTTCCACCACTTAGATAAACTATTACCTTAAAAGTTGCAACATCTAAGACATTGAACCTGGCCCACATATATGTATATATACCAAAACATTATCACATAACATGCAAAAACATTTATTGACTCACTCATTTTCGACAAGTCAATGTTTTGCATTCGACAATAACTCGTGTCGATAGGTCCAATCTCTTCCTTATCGGTTTCAAACAAAGATTTCCACCTATCATTTGTTGGGCCGAGAGCGCATAAAGATTCTCGCTCTTTCTTCACAATGCATCGAGTACATAGAAAATGGTAAGTATTTGAAGCACTAAAGGTTGTATGTGAGAGAGGACAAGCTAACTAACTAAACATGAGTAAGGAAGACGTAGATCTTATGAGGAACTTCGTGGGGACACTTGGTTTTGTGAAAATTTGGAAGGTAATAATTTTGACATCACTAATGGGAGTGATGCCATTTATGAAGGTGCGCCTGGAAAAGGGTTAGCATCTAGGTGTGTGTTGCGGATTGGAGATGGGGCTAGCTGTTTGAATTACAAGAGGAAATTCAGATTTTGTGTGGATGGGAATGAGATGAAGTGGATAAAATATTTGCTCGGATTTATGAAAAGTAGGATGTGTGATCAGCAACATGGAGTATTTATTTCAGCTCATCTAATAAACCGTTTTACGTTTGAGGGTATTATCTTAAAGCTTTATGAAAGGAAAAGGAGAAAAGAAAATTAATAAAAGGGGGAGGGAGTGTTTGTTTATTTGTGTGTGGGATTCGAAAGGATAATAGACTAGAAAATAAAGGGAGTGTTGATATTTATGTATTTTCTAGGTCTTTATAAGGATAGCAAAAGGCAGAGGCAGTCTGCCTCTAACTCCCTTCTTCATGCCCCCACACTTGTTGTAGTCACTGATGGCTAAATAGGGAGTTAGAACCATGGCTGCCTAGGCCTTCTAGTAAGACAGGAGTAGAAATTGGTAGACTTACTAAAAAGGTATTTTGGCAGACACATGATTCGATCCTGTTACCTAGTGTCCATCTAAGGCCTAATAGTCGTTAGCTTTATCCAACAGTGTATAACCAATGTTAAACTATATAGGATACGTTAAGTATTTAAATGTGTCCTTTGCGGTATGTGTCATTTAACAAATTACGGGACAAACTATACATGGAAAAGGATTAGACCTCACGAAATTCGGACCGCACGGAATTAACGAAATGACATTTCATTTCGACGGTCTGGATGAAATATTCGATCTGAATCGACGGCCGTGGTGCGAGCCGGGATTTCGGAGTGGGCGACGTGGCATTTTAGGCACTGCCACCGCGGATGACACGTGGAGAGTTCCTGCTGGATTGCGCGATTTCCGAAACACAAGATGACAAGTCTGGATGTGACAAATGTCACAGTATGGGGCTGTCGTACATTGACTGTACAGAAAGTGCTCCGGAACCTGTACTTTTGTGTACGGCACAGACATGGTTGGTACGTACTTCAACTAATTCCATGTTGACGCAGATTTCAACGGTCAACGCGGAACGACGACCGTTGAAAATTCAACGGTCAACAAAGATCCATTTGACAAGTCAAAATGACACGTCGCGTCATCCTACTGGATACCGAAGAAGAAAGGGACAGAACGGCGACGACTTTTTTGCCACGTGGCATGTCTAGAGTGCTGCCGAATATTTTCGTACATAAAGTACGGCGGCTGCCGTACTTTCTTTGTACATTATGTAGTGTGCTGTAATTTGATTGGTCTAGAGGGGTTGTGAGTAGGTTTTAGGACATAGAATAAGAATATTTTTGGTAGGTAGTCGCCTCTCCCAGAGAGCATCTTGTATAAAAGGCAAACTTTGGCCAGCCACCATTATCAATTTACTTGACCATTTTCAGGGATTCTTTTTGCTGCGGACTCAGGGGAGTCTAGGCTACGCAGGGGTGTAGTCGGTCAAGGTGTTTGCCTACCAGGGTGGCTGCATTTCTAAGGGAAAGTCAAAGTGGGGAATGTTATCCAAAACTCATATTCTAACTTCACATTTTGTGGTGGAACTGAGCACACAGAAAGTCTCTTATTTCACAGGGGTGAATCTTTAATGGGGTTTTGATTGTCAACGGGTCAATCATTTGGGCTTGTATAAACTTGGGGTCGGCACTATCTAGATTAGCTTCTTTGGATCTGCGAATTCTGTGTGGCAATGGAGCCCATAGAATTTCAATATGTACAAAGTTTTCTCATCCCAACGGCTTTCATCATTTCCACAAGTCACATCCACATCCCACGAAAAACCACAATAACACAAGATCTTCCAAAAAGAGGATTACCAAAAAGAGTCTCAATTAAACAAAAAAAAAGTACATAAATACTTTTCTACATCAATAGTACCTTTAGCCTGCTGGTATCCCTCCAATATAGTTGACATACCACATTATTTTCGGTCCTCTACAAGCTTTTGTATCCATATCATTGGGAACTCATTTACAGAACCATCTTTCACGCTTCCGTTTCACTACTCTACTCCTCAAGTACCAAAAAAATAGATCTATTGTTCCCATCGAAACCCCAATAACTCCCCTTCCTCTGACTTACTATTACCACTCACTTAAACCAAAACTCCCTACCCTCCCTCCTAACTTTCCCACACAATTTAACCAAAACTTCCTTCTCTCCCTCCTGACTTTCCCACATTGTAAAACCAAAACTCCTTTCCCTCCCTCCTAACTTTCCCACACACTTAACCACCATATCCTGACAACAACACGGTACACAATTTTCGCAACGTTTTAACTCTCGAACAAGTTTTCTTCATTCATTTTCCAGTCACTAACTCACAACCCCAACTTAACATATATGGATGTTGAAAATGGGAGATGTTAAAAAAGGGAGAGGACTTGAAAGTTTCATAAATGACGTTTACGGAGTTGATAAGTATTTCTCGAGAGGAGAAATGTCAAGAGCCGGGAAGTCCTTCACCACCTTGAGAACAGCTTGACCCAACTTCACTGATTCTTCTCGTGACGGTGCCTAAAAAAGGAGCAAATGACAAGAAGGAAATCAAAATTTATATATGCAATGAAATAACAAATAGGAAGAATAAAAACAAAACTAAATACAATTACTCACTTTCGTCATTACAAAGAACTCGCCACAAAAGAAAGAAAGGTAACAGCCGGGAAAACTGAAAGTGTGTTTCAAAACCGTATTGAATCCGGTGTTAAATTGAACATATAAATGTTACACCGGTTGGTACCCATTTAAAACAAAAACATATTTAATTATGTTTGCGACGAACTGACGGGGCTATGTGAAAACTACAAAGAAATAATGATGATGGAAAGAAAGAAAACACCGCTCAAGAAACATTACTGCTTTCACTCATTAACATAAATCAAAACAAAAATAAGAAGGATAAACAATAAAGTAACGTATATATTTAAAACTAAAGGAAGAACAGTAAACGAGGAAAAAATCCGTGGCAGTGCTCTTCTTAGTCACTTCAACCCAGTT
>JBBHKE010003403.1:0-49141 GCA_037447655.1 Zygnema cylindricum | reverse complement strand
TTTTTTTTTTTTTTTTCAAAAGATGTTTACTAAAAATTCGTTGAGATTCTCCAGACTTCTTGGAGAGAACTACCACCGTCCGATTTTCAATTTTCGACGCAAACGCTTCTTGTTTCCAGTACGTAGCTAGTCTCCTCCAACTGTCCTCGGGAGGAGAGTTTGTGATTACTGGACGCGTGTTTTAGTCCACTTGTAAAGTCAGAGTCGATCCACGACAGACGTGAAGTAATAAGCTTACATGTGGCAATTGGAGTGTACCGTGTGACATAAAAGCCAGCCTGTTCGACGACAAAAAATTCTTGGTTGTATGGTCGACGACAAAAAAAACTTGGTTGTAAGACATCCTGTGACGTCTCCTTCATAAATGTGTGATACAGCGATTCACGTACAAATGGTACATCCTTGGACATTTGTACAAACTTTAATTTTGCAACGGTTTTTGTGGCCGTTGATACCACAACAACCGTAAGAACGTTCAGATTGTACATTAGCGTGACGCTACTAGATATTTTAATCGGCGTCCGCCCGTACACATACGCAGCTGCGATTTTGTCCTTTTGGAAATGATGATTATTCCTGGGCGGCTCAAAAGGTCCTACGTGGTACCAATCACAATCTAACACCTCATTCACTGGCACGACCTGATGGAAGGGTGCTACAAATCTTACTCCCAGTAAACGTGTTCGTACGATTACTGGGAACGCCTGATGGAAGGTTACCCTAATTACGATTCGCGGTGTACTGTACTGTTAATGTTTTTTTCATCTTTTCTCCTTACACACCTGTGTATTTTTTTTTATCCGACGGTTCCGATTGGCGGTTTCAAATTGAAAATCGAACAAATGTGTACGGAGAAAAGACGATTTAAGTGGCGGAAAAATAATCAACACTAATAGCGATACACGTTGTACAGTATTGAAATTGTTGACGGATGGTCTATGAGCGGAAATCCTGGTTTGCGTCCATTTTTCCTCGTACTCTGACGCCGATAAACGTACCTGACGTCCGTTTTTGTCCTCCGTATAGGAAATTTGACGTACACGTTTAATAAAATACGACTCCTATGTTCGTAAAATGCGGTACATCTTATGTACGTTTTTCCCGAACATTTAACGTAACTGCCACTCCAGTCTCCACCCTCCGCCGCACAAAAAGGCACCGCCCGATTCCGCCAAACGGAATATAGTATATACTCTCGCTCTTGTTTGTTTCACGTGCGAAACCACTATGCATATACTATGTACTACTGTACTGTACTGTACTGTATATTTATGCCGTGCCCCGCATTTACCTCCGTACGCGCATCTCGTACGGTACCTCTCCGTACAGTGTGGCCATGCCGTTTCCCTCGCTAAAAGCCGCCGTCAGCGGCCTCTCCCGCCGCGTCATTTCTTCCCCGGCCGCCAGCTGCCCCGGGGAGCTTGCGTGCCTCGGAGCGCCAGCTGTCCGCCGCAGCCCGCGCGCATTGAGGGTCCTCAGGCGGCCCGCCGGTGGGTAGCCACCGCGGGCTAAGAGCGACTCGGCGGCTGACACGTGGCAGCTACCGGGGACCTTTGCCGCTCCAGCCCCTCTCTCTCTCTCTCTCTCCACGTCCCCTCTCCCGCCCGTACCCATGGCTGCCGTTGACATTCCCGCCTTGTCAAAACCACGTGTCCTCACGCCCCTCCCTCTCTCCCCTCTCTCCGTCTCTCGTCGCTGCTCAGAACCTCCTCCCCCTCCTCCTCCCTCTTCCTCTCTCCCTGCCCCTCTCGCTCCTCCTCCCGAGGAATTCGACTTTTCCGATGTTTTCGGGCCCTCCGCCCCGGAATCCCGGGCTCCTCCCGTATTTTCCGCTGCTGACGTGGCATCTTGTTTGGAGGACCTGGCCGCCTGGGCTCCCCCGGAGTCCATATCGGGGGGGGAGCCGCTCGTCATCTACAACCGCTCCCACTCCCTGGTGGGCCCGGCCGCCGTCACGCCTCTCCCCCATGCAGGGATAGGAGGAGGGATGGGAGGAGGGGTGGGAGGAGGGGTGGGAGGAGGGGTGGGAGGAGGGATCAAACAGGAGGGATCGGAGGAGTCAGCGCAAAAGTCAGAGAGATCAAAATCCGAAAGATCGGATGGCGAATCGAAAGGATCCAAGAATATCGGGATCGGTGGAGACAAGGAAAGCCCATCGGACAGATTCATCGAAGAGTGAGGAAGAAGGACACTGGGGAGATTTTGGCCATGAAGGTGATGAGGAAGGATCGGATAATGGAGCGAAACCATGGGGATTATATGAAGGCGGAGAGGGATATTCTCACCAAGGCCGTACATCCATTCATAGTACAGTTGCAGTACTCTTTTCAGGTGAGGAGAGCTGGTTACAGTGGATTTTTGGAGGAGTTTTAGGGTTCTTTTTGGGGGGAGTGGTTTGGCGTTTTGTTTTGAGGGTATTCGGTTCTTTTTGGAGGGGATAAAGGGGTGGAAAGGGATTTTTTTTTGTTTCTTTCCCTCTGTTCTTTCTTTTTCCTTATTGTGGCTTTTTTGTCTCTTTGTTTTCCTTGGCTGTCTGTGTGTTTTTTTCATTTTTTCTGGTTATGGTTTGAGGTTGGAGAGGTAAGGGAGTGTTTGGGAGGGAAGGAGGGAAGTGGAGAGGTAGGGCGATAGTTAAGGAACTTCTATAAGGTTGAAGTTGAAGTTCTTGAGACAGTAACCAGCGGCATAACTTTTCAGAAAAGGTCCTCAGTTTCGTTCACAGTTTTGGAATTTGGACTTTCATTCTCTGCCAAAGTAACGTGACGAAGAGTGTGATGTGAGAAAAATATTGATTTTGTTCTAGTTATTTCCGATAAAACTTGTACCGTTCAGTCTGTAAAGCTTTCGACCCTTCCAATGTTGAATTTTTTTTTAAGGTCCAGTCCGTAAAGATTACAACCGTTACAACCCTCGCAATGCTGAAAGGGAGTGTGAGCTTTTGCAATCTCACACGTGGGAGTGTGAGTGGTGTGTGTGTGGTCAGACGAGGACCAAGCTGTACCTCCTGCTGGACTTCATCAACGGCGGCCATCTGTTCTTCCAGCTCTACCGCCAAGGCACTTTCGGGTGAGTGCCTCCACTGGCCTTCCCACTGACCTACGCTGCCAGAGCCTGCCCAGGGCCTGAAGGAACCATCGCATATTCCACTGCTCATGTATGCCTTTCACAACATTTCTGTCAACATTTCTATCACTCTTAATTTATATCTCTTAAAATGACTTCGACATGGACATTGTATCAACATCGCATCTCCTGCCGATCATATACGCTGCAAATATCTCATCCTCCAGACACTCCTCCTTGTCATCCCTTGCTTTCACCGCTCCACCTCTGTCGCAGATATTAGTACCATCCACGACAGAGTTTGCATGTGTGGCATGGCACACGTGACAAGTGTCACGGGCATGACATACATGACATAGTACATGCGCGACAGATGTGACAGATTGGGGATGGTGTGCATCGTGCAGGGAGGAGCTAGCCCGGCTGTATGCCGCGGAGCTGGTTTTGGCGGTGTCCCATCTCCACCGCATGGGAGTGATGCACCGCGACCTGAAGCCCGAGAACATCCTGTTGGACTCAGAGGGCCACATCAAGCTCACGGACTTTGGCCTGGCGAAGGAGATAAACGGCGAGGATACCTCGAACTCGCTCTGCGGAACCATGGAATACATGGCGCCGGAGATTCTGTTGGCAAAGGGACACGGACGACCGGCAGATTGGTGGAGCGTGGGGATTTTGCTGTACGAGATGCTTACAGGACAGGTTAGATTTTAGCAAACACGGCTTTTGAAATTAGGGCTTCTGTGGGAGTTGAGGCTTCTTTTGTGTAAAATAATCAGTGAAGGATATCCTTCTTGGCTGGTGTTCATTTTTATTTTTTTTGTTTTTGCTAATTGTGCTTTAGTGCTAATGTCCTTCTGCGGGATCCTGGGAAGGTGTGACAGCCTCCGTATACGCACAAGAACCGGCAAAAACTGCAGCAGAGGATAATCAAAGAGAAGATTAAGCTCCCTTCTTACCTCACAGCTGAGGCACACAACCTTCTTAAGGGGGTGAGTGAATGCGTGCCACTTAGAGCTAAATGTTTTGTCTTGCTCGCTTTTACTGAGGGAAAGACTGTGAATTCTTGTATTTTTGACTGTGGATTAGTACAACTTTGGACTGCTTTTGGTCTGGCTTTGTATTGTCGCCAGCTACAGTCTTTCTTTGTGTAATGTATAGAAGGTGAAGGAAATGAGGATCTGCAGTGGATGTTAAGTTTAGGTTTCTCATTCTTTTGCTAATTTTCACCTGGCATGGTAGCATTAGTCCATGATTTTCTTTGCGCAATAGAGTCAGGAGGCGTGCGTTCTTGTTTATTTTTTCTGCGCTTGTTTCAAGCGCAAAAAAAAAAGAGGAAACATCAAATGACAGGGGCTCGAGCTCTTGCATATGACAACAGAAACGCAGAGATTATGAGGACAAATCGGAATTTCCGCATTTAGATCGCCACTCTCTCCTAGGTACTGACATGTGCCCACGGTCTGTCTGTCCTTCAGCTCCTTCAAAAAGACCCGGCCAAGCGCCTCGGCAGTGGACCAGAAGGCAGTGAGGCCGTCATGAACCACCGCTGGTTCAAAATGCTGAGCTGGAAGCGTGTGGAAGCCCGCGCCGTGGCCCCGGTATTCCGTCCGACAGTGCACGGGGCACACTGCACGGCCAATTTTGACGAGGTGTGGACCAGCATGCCGCTCCAGGAATCGCCAGCTGGCACTCCCACTTCGGACGCTGTGGATCTGCTGAATCTGCGCGGCTACACGTATGCGGCGCCGCGGCAGTGGCTGCCCACAGTGGACAGCGACAGCCAGGGGGAGGATTCAGAGACCGACTGAGGGAGAAACAGTTGCCCGGTACTTGCCCTTGTTGAGGTTGCCGACATTTTTGTTTTTTTTGCTTTTGCTTCCACATTTATTCATTGACAGACTGTCGATGAATAAATGAATTCCGTGGGAGGCAGAGGGAGATGGTATGGGATTTTAGTCGCACTCGAGCACTGTATTGTTTAGCGGAATGTATAGCGTTTGTGGTTGAGGTCGGGTGGATAGAGTCATTGCGTGTAGGGAGGATGACAGAGTCTGGCAAGACTCTGGTTGATAGACATATCTCTTTTTTAGTTTTTTATAGAAACGACATTTATAACAGGACCACATTCTGGTCCTGCAGGCTGATTTTTGATTTTTTAGGCGAAGCATTGATAATTGGCTCACATTAAGTTTCAATATTTAGTGGAGCTAAAATAAGTGGTGGGCACAGGCATTTTAACGGCAAGGGTTGTAGCAAAGGTTCTAGAGGGACAAGAAATGGGTTTGAGTCGATGCACCGACATTCATCCTTCTATTAATATTGTCCTGAAAACGTTGATGGGAATGATAAAAAGCAACGATGACATGAATTTTGAGGACAGTGACCAAGATTGTCCACATGTTGACGGGTTATGCCATATAGAAGGGAAATTGTGCTTATAGGAGTATATTGTCAGTATTGCGAGGTCAGTTATGTATGTAGTCCTCCAGTTTTCAATTGTGTAAATTCCTTCAGTTTTTGCCGATATTGCAAGGTCACTTTCTGGCTCCAGCCAAACATTCAGATGATCCACACTATTTTCGGTGAAAGCCAGCATATTCCTCGTTATTGAAGTAAATTAGTAACCGGCTTACCTAACGCAGTCGTTCTCTCTATCTCCTCCCTCTCCCTCTTCCTCTCCCTCCCTCTCCCTCTCCCTCTCCCTCTCTCTCTCCCTCTCCCTCTCCCTCTCCCTCCCCCTCCCCCTCCCCCTCCCCCTCCCTCTCCCCCCCCCCCTCCCCCCTCCCCCTCCCCCTCCCCCTCCCCCTCCCCCCTCCCCCTCCCCCTCCCCCTCCCCCCTCCCCCTCCCCCTCCCCCTCCCCCTCCCCCTCCCCCTCCCCCTCCCCCTCCCCCTCCCCCTCCCCCTCCCCCTCCCCCTCCCTCTCCCTCTCCCCCTCCTCCTCCCTCTCCCCTCTGTCTCTCCTCCCGCCCTCTCACTCCCTCTCCCTTTCTATTTTTCTCTCTATCTCTCTTCATTTTTCTCTCTTGTCTATCTCTCTCTCCCTCTCTCTCCCTCTCTCTTTTAGGGAGGGGAAAGGAGAGGCAGAGAGAGTGGGGGACAAAGAGGAGGGAGGGTAAGGGGGAGGGAGAGGGACAAAGGGAAGGGAAAGGGGAGAGGAGGGGGAGGGGTGCGAGAGGATGAAAAAACCCACATTTGGAGTTTGATGTTTGGGTTTTTTGTCGTCAGGTTATGTTGGGAGAGTTAACCTGAGTTGAGGTTGTGCAGTCGAGTCTGGTTGAGTCGAGTTGCGCTGGGTTTGAAAAATAAGACTAGTTAAGTCTTGTAAGAAGCCTTTCTATCACACCTCCTAGACTTGTTCTGTCGCGAGGTCGAAGGAGAATAGTGGGCCTGCAAACCAGATGGCAAGGCCACCAAGAGATGGACAATACATTGCTTACTCCCATGATCTAGGTATGGTGACTTGGGAAATGAGAGGCTTAAAGGAAGCTGCACGGATGATTCAGCCCTCCAAATCTGGTTTGAAGACCTAAGTTGATAAGGGAAGAGAGTTGGGGCAGGAGGCTTGACATACTGAGCGTTGGTACTTGAGTGTGTGAGAGAGACATTCCAGATGTTAAGTCTTGTGGGGGACAGCTTTTGCGTCAAAACTGACCTATTGTTCTAGTGGGAAACCCAAGGTTCCAGCCTGGTGTAATTAGATAGTACAGATAGTTCATTCTTGAAAGCAAGGAACAAGAAGTGGAAGTCGACAGGTGAGACCATGCAAGTATTTCTCGGAGGTTCCTTCCCATCGACATAAAAGGTAGCTTTGGGAACACACTGTTCATTATGGTCAAATGAACGTGAATTTCATGGGTTGAAAATACGCAAAGGACTGTTCGGCTAGCATGAATGTCATGGTTTAAAGGTCGCGACCACACCTGAACTTTTGTTCGTTATATCCAATCGATTTTCCCACTCTTTTGGAGGCCGTTGCAATGTGTTGAACTCCAAATCGCGACGCTTCACCAGCCTCGAGTGTTGCACAAGAATTCCGCAAATAGTTTTTTTTCTTTTTTTTTCCTTTTGTATAATACGGAGTATACTAAACAGAGCTAAACTTGAGGTAAAAATTACGATTTGAACGTTGTTATTTACGTCGGGCAAAATTGATTTTGTTTATGCTTATCAGAAATTAAGAGGTCGAGTCGTTTTTAGTGTTGAATTCTTAACAAGTAAAGTTATTATGTAAAGATAATTTCATTGAAAGTATCGTAAAAGACCAATGAAGAGAGCACTCACAAACACGAGCGCATCACTATATCAAGAACACAAATTAGCAAATGTCAATATATTAACCGAAGTCTTTTTTCTTTGCAAAGTTCTCTCCCTCTCTCTCTCTCTTACTTCTCCTGAAAAAAAAATCGCAAGAATAACAAAAGACTACAAACCTACCTCAGCACAAACCACACTCAAAAAGGGACTCGGCACATGTGACCGTGTGCCGCAAAAAACACTATAGGAGCAATAGTACGGACTACGTAACAAGGACAAGCAAACAATGACAAAAGCGTACAACGAACAATGTACTGTACACCGTGTATCACTATTAGTGTTAATAATTTTTTCGCCACTTGAAACATCTTTTCTCCGTACACACTTGTTCGATTTTCAATTTGAGACAGCCAATTAGAAGCTGAGGATCTTGCCTTAATATCACAACCGTCAGATCCACAATTAGACATGTGTGTACATAGAAAAGATGTTTTAAGTGGAGAAAAAAACATTAACACTAATAGTGATACACAATAGAAGTCTAAAAGAACGCGAATTGCAACAAACCGACGGCAACCAAACTTCTATAGTTTGATAGCCTATTCCCACCGGAGCATTTGTAAATTTTTGCCCATTCCGATGATTTTCCTAGAACTCATCGGAAAACGGGTCTTGTTCACACCAAAATTTTGGCACGTAACTCCAATTGAAGAGGTCGTGTGACACGTCACACGCTTCGACGTCATGAAACTTAGGCGCGAAAACATATCTGCAGTTAATCAAACTTACTATGCTCGAAGGACGACTACAGTGGTTAAATGCTTGACAGTTTTTTCGCGCGAAAACTGTTCGGATATTGTTTTTGCTTCGTCAGATTCTGGGTTTATCGTTGGCCTGTTTCAACGAAAGACGCAACCTTAACACGACTTCAATATCCTCAAATATTTTGAGGAAGTTCTATTGTACGGTTTTCCGGGAACTTCTGAGAACAAAAAAGTCGGTGTTTGGAAAGTCGTACATTATTCGAACGTCCATTTGTTGCGGAAGTGTTTTTTTTTCTGTGGGAATAGGCTATGAATTGGAATCGTAGCCGATTCTAGACAGAGGTTGCAAACGGTACACCAAAACCGCGACCGACCACTAAACGACCGCCCGTGTCGGATCCGGAACGGCTTCGGTTGCCAACTTTAAGGGGCCGGGCAGATTCAGGCGGTTGATTCACAAAAATAAAAAAATCTGTTACGGATTCACAAAAAAAAAAAAAAAATGTTACGGTCGAGTAAACAAAAACCGAAAAAAAAAGAAAATTTTGTACTGTCCGTAGAATCTACCATTATTTTACTCTGTACTTTTTTTATCGTGGAAGGTATACGGGAGATATACCACTTATTTTGTACTTATTCGGGTACGGGCGGGTACAGGTAGCCGGTCGGGCGTCGGGTACTCTGATTTTGAAAAAAAAAAACGGCCGGTTTCGGTTATCTAAAATTTTGACATTTGCGACCTCTGGTTCTAGGTCCTGCCGATTCTACCGATGTAACCATACATCAGAGGTCTCAATCCGGTACCTACATCCGTACGTGATTTGTACCAGGCCGGCCGCGTTGGATCCAGAACGGATTCTGGTGCCAAATTTTGAGGTTCGACCAGATTCAACTTGATGATTAAAAAAAAAAAAAAAAAAAAACCGGGTATGTTCAGATTCGGGTTCTCGTTGCGACCTTTGCCCTACATTTGTTATGTTTTTGCGGAGGATATGCGTGGCCTCCCATATCTTCCACCAAGGGATCCAGTCCGCATCCACTATTTTCGAGGGTGTGGACTTTAGTTTGTTATGGTTGTGGGACGTCTTGTACTGTATGTTTTCCCTTTGTGTATAGTCATCTTTGGTAAATTCACTTAGTTTTGGCACTTATTATAGCTAGATTTGGCCTTTTTATTTTTTTTCTTTGCCTTGGTCTCCTTTGGCTTTTGTAGTCTTCAAATGTTCTTTTCATTTTTTTAACCCATTCGACTGTTTTTTCCATCGGACTTTTTTAAATAAAGTTTTTCCATTTTTCTACTTAAGCGTGTTCAATGCTATCCATCCATTTCACTGAAATGAACATCTCCGATTAACCTTTTCTATAACGCTCTAAAAACCGCCAGTGGTTAAGCATTTTTAATTGGAATTTTGTTGACATGCATTCAAGCAGTATTTTAACTTTTGCAAAAGTAGAATGCTGATTTATATACGTATTAAATATATTCTACTAGTTTAATGCGGATCAACTTTTTTATTTTACCTCAATTTGATCGAAAGTTTTGAACTATCAACAATAAATAACGTAGAAGATAATTTGATGAAACAATGAATTAATTATCTAGTGTCATTTCAGTATTCTTTGAATTATAAAAGCTTGGATCTTTTCTTCTCCCCCTCCACAAAATTTATTGTTTAACAAATAGTTTATTAGTAGGGAAATATATATATATACATTTAACCCTTTTCATTTTGTTTATATAAAGGGTCTAAATAGGTTTAGCACACTAGATTCAATAGTACACCGTGAATGTCTATTAGTGTTAACTAAAAATAGAGTTAATAACAATGATTTATTCTTTACTCTTATAAATTCTCTACACCAATAATGACTCACGTTGTATTGCGTTACACACACGAAATACTAAAAAGTAAACAAAGGTTATTGTACCACCATGCAACAATTTAGATGTGCCAAGAGTTCAACACTATTGTGAACCTATAGTCATGCATGATTTGGTTCGTGATGTGATTGTTGTGATTGGCGTCAAAGCAGGCTACAATGTGAAGCGGGAAGTTCTTCATATCTTACCTCCTCGCTCCCTGTATCAAGGTTACAAATTTATGTACAGTACAAGCTGTTGCAATTGCATTTCAGAGCAGCGTAGTTGCGATGCGTAGACTAGCGCAGCATAGCAGCGTAGCAGTATAGCAACGCCGCAAAATATAGATTACACTACAATGTTCTAGAAGAAAGTTTGGTTAGGTCGTGGTTGACCGAGAAGGTCCACGTGTACATAATTAGAACCAAGTTTACAAGCAGTTGATTAGTTTAAATTGTCTAGTAGTCGTAGTCAACAACAGACTCTTGCATAGACCTTTACACTCTTGCATAGACCTTTACTGTGAGCTTTCAATCAAGTAATCTCTTCCCGATTAATAAAGTGTAATCCTTTCTTTGAACACTGTGTACTTTACTCTCGCTACGAGGGGATCTCTAGGGATGTTGCTACGTGGGGTGAAACTCTGAGACCTCCATTGGCCCTCAGAGTATGCAGATCCAAAAGAAGCTAATCTAGATAGTGCCGACTCCAAGTTGATATAAACCCAAATGACTGACCCCTTGAAAGTCAGAACCCCAATATATATTCACCCCTGTGAAATAACACTTCCTGTGTGCTCAGTTCCACCACAGAATGCAAAGTTAGAATATGAGATTTGGACACATTCACCCACTTTGACTTTCCCTTAGAAATACAGCCACCCTGGCAGACAAAAACTCTGACCGACTACACCCCTGTGTAGCCTAGACTCCCCTGAGTCCGCAGCAAAAAGAATCACTGAAAATGGTCAAGTAAATTGATAGTTATGGCTGGCCAAAGTTTGCCATTTATACAGGGTGCTCTCTGGGAGAGGCAGCTGCCTACCCAAAATTTTCTAAGTCCTAAACCCTCTCTAAAACTCTATCTACTGAAGTACGGCACCAATCAAATTACTGTGTCGTACAGAAAAGTACAGGTGCCGGTGTACTTTCTGTACGGCCATTGTACGACATGGCCAAAATGTCGACACGTGTCAAATCAGGATTAGTTCCTGTAATCTCCGGAATTCCCGTAGTCCAATGTTATCACGCCACGTGTCACCTGACGTGACAAAGACCGTAAAACGCCAAAAGTACCTTTTCCGTGATCGCGGCGCTTACCGTAGCCGTCCGATCAAAACCGGCTATAATCCTAGCCGCTGAAATTCGACGCGCGGTATTTGTTTCGCTATCGAAACAAATGCGCGGTATTTGTTTCGCTGTCGAAACAAATGCGCGGTATTTGTTTCGCTATCGAAACAAATGCGCGGTATCCGTTCTGCCCCCCATTCCGTACTCCGTACTAAATTAAACTGTTTCTATGTACTAAGTATTTATTTAGCCGTTAAACGGATTAATCTACATTTAACGATTTATATATTTGTCAAACCCTATATATCGTAATATCTGTTCTAGACATAACGGCTAGAGCTAACGGCTACTGGATGTTTGACGGACGGTAGGTACCAGGATCAATTCCTGGGTCCGTCAAATATATTTTTGGTAAACATGCCTATTATCTATTCCTGTCTCTCTGGAAAGCTTTAGGCAGCCATGGCTCTAGCTCCCTCTCCAGCCTTCAGTGACTACGACAAGTGTGGGGGCTTGGAGAAGAGAGTCAGAGGCAGACTGCCTCTACTCTTTTCTATCTAACAAAGACCTAGAAAATACCCAAATATCAACACTCCCCTTATTTTCTAGTCTACTTCCTTTCAACTCTTACAAACAAAATAAACAAAACACTCCCTCCCCTTTTTCCTTTTTCTTTTCTTTTTCCTTTTATATAACTTAAGAAATATGCTCTCGTATTTAAAACACTGCATTAGATGAAATGAAATTATAATTGCATCACACATTTCATTTAGCATCCCATTTTTCTTAAATCCGAGCAAAGATTTTATCCAACTCTTCCCTTTTCCATCTACACTAAATCCACTTTCCCTCTTGAAATTCAAACAACCAGCCCCATCCCCAACCTTCAACACATACCAGGATGATAACCCTTTTACAGGCACATCTTCACAAGAGACATCACACCAAGTAGTGATGTCAAATTCATCCACCTCCAAATATTCCCAAAAACCACTAGTCCCCACTAAGTTCCTCATAAGATCTACATCTTCCGTAATCATATTTTTATCCATGATAATTACCCCATTTTTTGAACTTCCCTCACTGTCTCCCATGGAATTCTTTCCACTATCACTTTCTATTTTAATTCCCAATAAATATTTCTCTTCTCCCCTATCCTTTAAAACCCCCTCTAAAATTAATTCTCCCCTTTCCTCGGAATCCGTTGAAGTCTCCCTTTCCGACCAGTTTTCTGTTTCCAAAATATCTATGAAACTATCCTCAATATTTTGAACTTCTTCAAGTATCTCCTCTCTCTTTACTTCCCTTATACCTCCAAAAGCACACTGTTGCCTTCGTCCAATTTCTGTGTACTTTTCTATCTTCCCCATTCTACCGATGTGAAGAAGCTCCAATTTTTCTTCATCCTCTTTCTCCTCTTCCTCTTCGTCCTCCTCATCCACATTCCAACTTCTAAGTTTTTCCAAACAAGGGCATTCCTCCATATAATGACCCGGTTCCCTACAAAAGAAGCAAACCCCTTTTTTCAAAGCTCCCGTGTCTCTTCTTCTCCCTCTTTTTCCACCAAAGTTCCGATAAGGTTTACCTTTGTCTTTCTTCCTCTCATCACGCTTCCGCTCGTCACCACCGTTCCTCTCATCACGCTTCCGCCAATCACCACCAGCTGAAAATGCATTCACCCTGTCCTTTCCCCTTCGAAGCTCCAAAGTGCTTTCCCTCACAAGAATTATCCCCATGGTAAAGCTCCAAGTCCATGAGGAGCCATCCCTTGCCTGCATACGATAAATAATGCTTTCGTACTCACTTGGGAGTTTCATAAGTAGTGTATTAATCTTACCCTCCTCAGATTCTACACATCCCGCACTAGCTAGCTCAACATATAACGCAGCAATATCATTGCAAAACTCTATCATGCTACCGCCTTTATAAACATAGGCATCTATTTCCTGTTTTACTAATTGCTGCCTCTGAATAGTCTCACTCTTATAAATCTGAATTAGTACTTCCCATATCTCTGAAGACTTGGTTAGACTTAAAAGAGTGATAGCTATCGACTTACACACATATCTAAGTATGAGATGTTTTGCTATAGTGTTTTTGTATTCCCATATTTTTCTGTCATTTTCCTCAGTTTTAATCCCTACATGTGGTACCATAGCTGAGAGCCTAGCTCCCCTCACCATAGGTGTCCCTTTTTCCTTCTCCCCTATTTCCCCATCCACGGAAAGATTCTTCCCTTCACCTTCCGTTGCATCTGAGCTCCGGATGATATTCTGGGCAGCCTCAGATGAATCTCCATAGTAAGCTCCTCCAAAGCCAGGTGGCGGACATCTCACTTGTCCCGAAACGATTCCCCATAAGTGCTTCTCAAAAAGCAATCCCGCCATTGTAAACTCCCAATAAGTGAAGTCTGTTCCATCGAACATAGGCACCCTAGATGGTGGGCCCATAACCTGAAACTCTGAGACCTCCATTGGCCCTCAGAGTATGCAGATCCAAAAGAAGCTAATCTAGATAGTGCCGACTCCAAGTTGATATAAACCCAAATGACTGACCCCTTGAAAGTCAGAACCCCAATATATATTCACCCCTGTGAAATAACACTTCCTGTGTGCTCAGTTCCACCACAGAATGCAAAGTTAGAATATGAGATTTGGACACATTCACCCACTTTGACTTTCCCTTAGAAATACAGCCACCCTGGCAGACAAAAACTCTGACCGACTACACCCCTGTGTAGCCTAGACTCCCCTGAGTCCGCAGCAAAAAGAATCACTGAAAATGGTCAAGTAAATTGATAGTTATGGCTGGCCAAAGTTTGCCATTTATACAGGGTGCTCTCTGGGAGAGGCAGCTGCCTACCCAAAATTTTCTAAGTCCTAAACCCTCTCTAAAACTCTATCTACTGAAGTACGGCACCAATCAAATTACTGTGTCGTACAGAAAAGTACAGGTGCCGGTGTACTTTCTGTACGGCCATTGTACGACATGGCCAAAATGTCGACACGTGTCAAATCAGGATTAGTTCCTGTAATCTCCGGAATTCCCGTAGTCCAATGTTATCACGCCACGTGTCACCTGACGTGACAAAGACCGTAAAACGCCAAAAGTACCTTTTCCGTGATCGCGGCGCTTACCGTAGCCGTCCGATCAAAACCGGCTATAATCCTAGCCGCTGAAATTCGACGCGCGGTATTTGTTTCGCTATCGAAACAAATGCGCGGTATTTGTTTCGCTGTCGAAACAAATGCGCGGTATTTGTTTCGCTATCGAAACAAATGCGCGGTATCCGTTCTGCCCCCCATTCCGTACTCCGTACTAAATTAAACTGTTTCTATGTACTAAGTATTTATTTAGCCGTTAAACGGATTAATCTACATTTAACGATTTATATATTTGTCAAACCCTATATATCGTAATATCTGTTCTAGACATAACGGCTAGAGCTAACGGCTACTGGATGTTTGACGGACGGTAGGTACCAGGATCAATTCCTGGGTCCGTCAAATATATTTTTGGTAAACATGCCTATTATCTATTCCTGTCTCTCTGGAAAGCTTTAGGCAGCCATGGCTCTAGCTCCCTCTCCAGCCTTCAGTGACTACGACAAGTGTGGGGGCTTGGAGAAGAGAGTCAGAGGCAGACTGCCTCTACTCTTTTCTATCTAACAAAGACCTAGAAAATACCCAAATATCAACATGGGGATCCTTGGGGATTATTCCGCTGTGCAATTAGATTGTGGTGTTATTATCTTGTCCCTTTTACACTAGTATCAGAGCTTTTCCTCGTGACTCGATAGCATGACAGAGCACGACGTATCCACAGAGGACATGTTGACTCAAGTTCTTCGAGAATTAGAAAGCGTTAGATTACAGAATGCTCACCTGAGTCACATCGTCGCAAGTTTGGAATCTCGTACTGTTGAAAGAACGGATGGAGGCACTGAGAGGGATTAGAGGAGACCTAAATTAAGACTTCCCGACGAGTTTGACCCGGCCAGACATAAGAATCTCGATGCGTGGTTGTGTTCTATTGCGAATTATCTCGAGAATTTTCCTAGCCTATTGGATCGTGAGAAGATTCATTATGCACGCGGTCTGCTTAAAGGGGTCGCCAGAGCATGGCGGAGGACGATGATTGAGAGCGAGGAAATACCAACTGGTTGGACCTCTTTCATCCAGGTTCTTGGTGACTCCTGACAACCTGTGAATACGGTTAAGGCTGCAACCTGTGAATACGGTTAAGGCTGCAGGGGACAAAATCTCGATGTTAAAGCAACACACCTCGGTGTTGGAGTACACGGATCAATTTTTGGAATGCAATGTTTAAATACCAACGATGACGGAGTGCAACTCTGAGACCTCCATAGGTCCTCAGAGTAGGCTGCTCACACAAAGCCTCTAGGATAACCCTGACCCCTTTGTGTTTCAGCAATAATATCTGTCACCCTGACAGACAAAAAATCTGACCGCATTCACCCAATGAAGGCAAGACTCCCTTGGGTTGATAGCAAAAAGAATCTCCGAATTTGCTCCCCTGAGTAGTAAGTTATAGCTGGTCAAAAATGACCTTCTAAATATCACTAAGTCTTAGTATGCCTACTCACGACTACCTACTACTAAACCCTAGACCAATAGGAACACTATATAGTACAAGAAGTTACAATGGGCGATGTACTTATTATACGTCTATTGTACGACATAGTCTACAAGGTAACACCTCTAAAATTGGGAGCCATGGTTCCTCCTCCCATCTTCTCCGGTATCAAATAATGCGGCGCCACATGGCACCGCGTGACGCTATCTTCGAATGCCGCCAAAATCTCACTTCAAGTGGCGGCTACAATGCTGGCCGTTCGATCAAAACATATTTTACACGGTTCAGATTCGCGTACGCGCATGAATTGCTCCTTTTCGTTTGTTGGGTGTTAATTAGCCATATTGTTAATGTTTATCTATCTTTGAAATCCGTCACGTGTATCGTTTCGTAGCGCCTTAATGGTTAAGGCGCTCGGCTATAGAGAATCCAGAGGCCGCATGTTAAAACCCGGATATAGGCAACAATTTGGTAGAATATCATCTACTTCAAAATCTGCCACTTTCTAAATATGGCGGCAGCAATGGCGTGCCTTTGATCCTCACTCTCTCTTTTTAAAGTATAACTAAAATAGAGAAGTGAAATACTGATTACCTCTTTTCAACAATTCATTTTAGACCTAGAAAATACAAAAAGAACCATTAATTTCTACACGAAGGACGAAGCCGTGGATCGTTATGTAAAGTGGCTCAAAACATCCATCCGGAGGGACGTGGAACAATAGCTCGCACGGGAAAGAACGACTCCTAGCCTCTCGACAACTATTCAGTTTGCGGAACAGAACGATTCAGTGGACTTCACCCTCCATAGATCTTATCATTTTGGATCGAACAGCGGCGGTGGAGGGCGACGAGATGATGGTCCGACTCCCATGGAGCTCCGGGCAATTGATGGGGAAAAGGATGTGGTCAATGTACTGAGGAAGAAGAAGAAGATCCCCAAAGCGAAGACCAATGACCAGTCCCCCTGTGGAACTCAAACGGAGAAGGCAAAATGGATTGTGTTTCCAATGCGGTACCTTGGACCATATGGCCAGAGATTGTCCAGAAAGGAAAGTTCCTAAGAAGGGCAAGCTCATTGTCATGAGGTTAGCTGGTGAAAGAGGTGATCCTTTTGTTTTTCAAGGTCGGATCGGTATTAGCGCAGCTAGCTTCATGGTGGATTCGGACGCATCGGGGAATTTTATCAACAAGTAGACGGTGAAAAGGTTGAAACTTCCTCTCATTGCTATTCAGGATAATCAGACGGTTCAATTGACCGACGGGAGTTCCCTCTCGATTGCTCATCGCACTCTAACGTTACGTGACCGAATGAGAAAACTCCAAATGGTATGACACGCTCCATGTATTACCCCTTGGGGACCATGATGTAATCCTGGGGAAGCCGTGGCTGCGGAAGTGGAACCCGACGATCGATTAGAGAACGGTAGCATGAGAGTAAGAAAAGGCGAAAAAGTGTTTGAGGTATATGTGGGAGCGGTTGGTAAGGGATTGGAAGAGGGAAGTCTGGTTTCAACCTTACAGTTAAAGAGGACACTCCAAAAGGGGGAGACAATTGGTATGGTGGTCGTCCAACTCGTGGAGGAAACGAAGGAGGGGATTTCGAAGGAATGGAGTAAGAAAGATCTCGGCTTCGAATCAAAAAGTGGTGGTGACACAGAAAAGCCTTCCGTAGAGGCCCCGGAAGTCGTAACAAAGCTTCTCGAGGAGTATGTGGATATCTTCCCTCCAAAGCTTCCAGAAGAATTACCTCCAAAGCGCGACGTAGACCACAAATTTGAGCTTGTTCTCGAACCTACACCCCCGGCTAATCTGATGTATAAGATGAGCTACACCGAATTAGACGAACTCAAAAAGCAACTCACAGAGTTAGTTGAAGCCAGAGCAATCGAACCGAGCAAGTCATCATATAGAGTTCCCGTCCACTTCGTGAAAAAGAAAGATGGAGGTTTACGTATGTGTGTGGACTACCGAGCGCTAAATGAAATTCTATGGGCTCCATTGCCACACAGAATTCGCAGGTCCAAAGGAAGCTAATCTAGATAGTGCCGACTCCAAGTTTATATAAACCCAAATGATTGACCCCTTGACAATTAGAACCCCATGGTAGCTTCACCCCTGTGAAATAAGACTTTCTGTGTGCTCAGTTCCACCACAGAATGCAAAGTTAGAATATGTGATTTGGACACATTCACCCACTTTGACTTTCCCTTAGAAATGCAGCCACCCAGGCAGGCAAAAACTCTGACCGACTACACCCCTGTGTAGCTTGGACTCCCCTGAGTCGGCAGCAAAAAGAATCACTGAATTTGGTCAACTGAATTGATAGTTATGGCTGGCCAAAGTTTGCCATTTATACAAGGTGCTCTCTGGGAGAGGCATCTACCTACCAGAAATATTCTAAGTTCTAGTCCCTCTCTAAACCCCTTCTACTGAAGTACGGCGCCAATCACAGGACTGTACCGTACACAAAAGTACAGGCGCCGGAGTACTTTCTGCACGGAAATTGTACGACAAGACCATTCGAGTGACAAATGTCACACCCAAACTTGTTATCTTGCGCTCCGGAGATTCCGCAATCCTCCAGCGCATTTCCACGTGTCATCCGGAGTGGCGGCGTCAGAAAACGCCAAGGCGGCCATTCCGGAATCTCGGCTAGCACCACGACCGTCGATTAAATCTGGTATCCATTCTTACCCGTCGAAAATAAGTGCGTGGTATTTGTTTCGCCGTCGAAACAAATGCGCGGTATCAGTTTCGCGTAAACCATACTTCACTAAACTGTTTCTATGTACTAAGGATCTTTTTGCGCCGTTAAATGAATTTGTCTACGTGTACCTATTTATATATTTATCAAACACTATATGTCCTAGCACTAGTCCTAGACTAAACGGACAAAGCTAACGGCTATATTGACGGACGGCAGGTACCAGGATCAATTCCTGGGTCCGTCAACACTTTTACTAAACCCATCTATTTTCTGCTAACTGTCTGCTACAAAGCTTTAGGCAGCCATGGCCCTATCACCCTACCCAGCCTTCAATGACTACAACAAGTGTGGGGGCTTGGTAAAGGGAGTTAGAGGTAGACCGCCTCTACATTTTTCCTATTATAATACAGACCTAGAAAATACTCAAATATCAACACTCCCCTTATTTTCTAGTCTATTTTCCTTTCGACTCCCTCACACAAATAAACACGCACTCTCTTTCCCTTTTTCTCTTTTTATTTCTTTTCCTTTTCTTTTTATAAAACTTTAAGAAAATACTCTCGTATTTAACACAGTGCATTAGATGAACTGAAATAATTATTGCATCACATATTTTTTTTAACATCCCACTTTTCATAAATCTGAGCAAAGATTTTATCCACCTCATCACTTTTTCATCCACACACAAACCGGTTTCCCTCTTGCAATCCAAACAGCCAGCCCCATCTCCAATCTGCAACACACACCCTGAGGCTAACCCTTTTACAGGCACACCTTCATAAATGTCATCACTCCCTTTAGTGATGTCAAACCCATCACCCCCAAAACATGAACTTTCCTCACTCTCTTCTATGGATTTCTTTCCACTCACTTTCTAAATTTATTCCCAATAAATATTTCTCCTCCCCTAAACCTTTCATTAAATATTCCTCTTCTCCCCTATCTTTTAAAACCCCTTCTAGTTTCACTTCTCCCCTTTCCTCGGAATCCGTTGAAGTCTCCCTTTCCGACCAGTTTTCTAATTCCAAAATACCTATAATATTATCCTCACTAATTTTATTTTTCCCGTTTTCACTTATGGATCCTAGTTCTGACTTTCTCATTTCTAAGTCATACACTTTACACTCCTCGACATCCTCAAGTACCTCCTCTCTCTTTACTTCTCTTATACCTCCAAAAGCACACTGTTGCCTTCGTGGAATTTCTGTGTACTTTTCTCTCTTCTCCATTCTACCGATGTGAAGAAGCTCCAAGATTTTTTCATCCTCTTTCTCCTCTTCCCCTTCTTCCTCCTCATTCACACTCCAACTTCTGAGTTCTTCCAAACGAGGACACTCCTCCATATAGTGACCCAGTTTCCTACAAGCGAAGCAAACCCCTTGTTTCAAAACTCCCCTTTCTTTTCCTCTCCCTCTCTTTCCACCAGAGTTCCGATAAGTTTTACCTTTGTCTTTCTTCCTCTCATCACGCTTCCGCTCGTCACCGCCGTTCCTCACATCACGCTTCCGCCAGTCACCACCAGCTGTAAATGCAGTCACCCTCTCACTTCCCCTACGAAGCTCCAAGGTGCTTTCCCTCACAAGAATTATCCCCATGGTAATGCTCCAAGTCCATGAGGAGACATCCATTCCCTGCATACGGTAAATGATGTCTTCGTACTCATATGGGAGCTTCATGATTAGTGTATTAATCTTTCTCTCCTCAGATTCTACATATCCCGCACTAGCAAGCTCAACATATAATGCAGCAATATCATTGCAAAACTCTATCATGCTACCGCCTTTATAAACATAGGCCTCTATTTCCTGTTTTACCAACTGCTGCCTCTGTATAGTCTCACTCTTATAAATCTGAATTAGTGTGTCCCAAATTTCCGACGACTTGGTTAGATTTAAAAGAGTGATAGCTATAGACTTAGACATATATCTAAGTATGAGATGTTTTGCTATAGTGTTTTTATATTCCCAAATTTTTCTATCATTATCTTCAGTTTTTGGTTCAGTTATAACCCCCACAAGTGGAACCGTAGGCGAGAGCCTAGCTCCCCTCACCATAGGTGTCCCTTTATCCTTCTCCCCTATTTCCCCTTCCACGGTAATGATCTTCCCTTCACCTTCTGTTGCACCTGAACTGTTCGTTTTCTGGGCAGCCCCAGATGATTCTCTATAGTAATCTCCTCCAAGGCTCGGTGGCGGACACCTTACTTGTCCCAAAACAATTCCCCATAAGTGCTTTTCGAAAAGCAATCCCTCCATCGTAAACTCCCAATAAGTGAAGTCTGTTCTATCAAACATAGGCATCCTAGATGGTGGGCCCATAACCTGAAATTCTATGGGCTCCATTGCCACACAGAATTCGCAGGTCCAAAGGAAGCTAATCTAGATAGTGCCGACTCCAAGTTTATGTAACCCAAATGATTGACCCCTTGACAATTAGAACCCCATGGTAGCTTCACCCCTGTGAAATAAGACTTTCTGTGTGCTCAGTTCCACCACAGAATGCAAAGTTAGAATATGTGATTTGGACACATTCACCCACTTTGAATTTCCCTTAGAAATGCAGCCACCCAGGCAGGCAAAAACTCTGACCGACTACACCCTTGTGTAGCTTGGACTCCCCTGAGTCGGCAGCAAAAAGAATCACTGAATTTGGTCAACTGAATTGATAGTTATGGCTGGCCAAAGTTTGCCATTTATACAAGGTGCTCTCTGGGAGAGGCATCTACCTACCAGAAATATTCTAAGTTCTAGTCCCTCTCTAAACCCCTTCTACTGAAGTACGGCGCCAATCACAGGACTGTACCGTACACAAAAGTACAGGCGCCGGAGTACTTTCTGCACGGAAATTGTACGACAAGACCATTCGAGTGACAAATGTCACACCCAAACTTGTTATCTTGCGCTCCGGAGATTCCGCAATCCTCCAGCGCATTTCCACGTGTCATCCGGAGTGGCGGCGTCAGAAAACGCCAAGGCGGCCATTCCGGAATCTCGGCTAGCACCACGACCGTCGATTAAATCTGGTATCCATTCTTACCCGTCGAAAATAAGTGCGTGGTATTTGTTTCGCCGTCGAAACAAATGCGCGGTATCAGTTTCGCGTAAACCATACTTCACTAAACTGTTTCTATGTACTAAGGATCTTTTTGCGCCGTTAAATGAATTTGTCTACGTGTACCTATTTATATATTTATCAAACACTATATGTCCTAGCACTAGTCCTAGACTAAACGGACAAAGCTAACGGCTATATTGACGGACGGCAGGTACCAGGATCAATTCCTGGGTCCGTCAACACTTTTACTAAACCCATCTATTTTCTGCTAACTGTCTGCTACAAAGCTTTAGGCAGCCATGGCCCTATCACCCTACCCAGCCTTCAATGACTACAACAAGTGTGGGGGCTTGGTAAAGGGAGTTAGAGGTAGACCGCCTCTACATTTTTCCTATTATAATACAGACCTAGAAAATACTCAAATATCAACACTCCCCTTATTTTCTAGTCTATTTTCCTTTCGACTCCCTCACACAAATAAACACGCACTCTCTTTCCCTTTTTCTCTTTTTATTTCTTTTCCTTTTCTTTTTATAAAACTTTAAGAAAATACTCTCGTATTTAACACAGTGCATTAGATGAACTGAAATAATTATTGCATCACATATTTTTTTTAACATCCCACTTTTCATAAATCTGAGCAAAGATTTTATCCACCTCATCACTTTTTCATCCACACACAAACCGGTTTCCCTCTTGCAATCCAAACAGCCAGCCCCATCTCCAATCTGCAACACACACCCTGAGGCTAACCCTTTTACAGGCACACCTTCATAAATGTCATCACTCCCTTTAGTGATGTCAAACCCATCACCCCCAAAACATGAACTTTCCTCACTCTCTTCTATGGATTTCTTTCCACTCACTTTCTAAATTTATTCCCAATAAATATTTCTCCTCCCCTAAACCTTTCATTAAATATTCCTCTTCTCCCCTATCTTTTAAAACCCCTTCTAGTTTCACTTCTCCCCTTTCCTCGGAATCCGTTGAAGTCTCCCTTTCCGACCAGTTTTCTAATTCCAAAATACCTATAATATTATCCTCACTAATTTTATTTTTCCCGTTTTCACTTATGGATCCTAGTTCTGACTTTCTCATTTCTAAGTCATACACTTTACACTCCTCGACATCCTCAAGTACCTCCTCTCTCTTTACTTCTCTTATACCTCCAAAAGCACACTGTTGCCTTCGTGGAATTTCTGTGTACTTTTCTCTCTTCTCCATTCTACCGATGTGAAGAAGCTCCAAGATTTTTTCATCCTCTTTCTCCTCTTCCCCTTCTTCCTCCTCATTCACACTCCAACTTCTGAGTTCTTCCAAACGAGGACACTCCTCCATATAGTGACCCAGTTTCCTACAAGCGAAGCAAACCCCTTGTTTCAAAACTCCCCTTTCTTTTCCTCTCCCTCTCTTTCCACCAGAGTTCCGATAAGTTTTACCTTTGTCTTTCTTCCTCTCATCACGCTTCCGCTCGTCACCGCCGTTCCTCACATCACGCTTCCGCCAGTCACCACCAGCTGTAAATGCAGTCACCCTCTCACTTCCCCTACGAAGCTCCAAGGTGCTTTCCCTCACAAGAATTATCCCCATGGTAATGCTCCAAGTCCATGAGGAGACATCCATTCCCTGCATACGGTAAATGATGTCTTCGTACTCATATGGGAGCTTCATGATTAGTGTATTAATCTTTCTCTCCTCAGATTCTACATATCCCGCACTAGCAAGCTCAACATATAATGCAGCAATATCATTGCAAAACTCTATCATGCTACCGCCTTTATAAACATAGGCCTCTATTTCCTGTTTTACCAACTGCTGCCTCTGTATAGTCTCACTCTTATAAATCTGAATTAGTGTGTCCCAAATTTCCGACGACTTGGTTAGATTTAAAAGAGTGATAGCTATAGACTTAGACATATATCTAAGTATGAGATGTTTTGCTATAGTGTTTTTATATTCCCAAATTTTTCTATCATTATCTTCAGTTTTTGGTTCAGTTATAACCCCCACAAGTGGAACCGTAGGCGAGAGCCTAGCTCCCCTCACCATAGGTGTCCCTTTATCCTTCTCCCCTATTTCCCCTTCCACGGTAATGATCTTCCCTTCACCTTCTGTTGCACCTGAACTGTTCGTTTTCTGGGCAGCCCCAGATGATTCTCTATAGTAATCTCCTCCAAGGCTCGGTGGCGGACACCTTACTTGTCCCAAAACAATTCCCCATAAGTGCTTTTCGAAAAGCAATCCCTCCATCGTAAACTCCCAATAAGTGAAGTCTGTTCTATCAAACATAGGCATCCTAGATGGTGGGCCCATAACCTGAAATT
Organism: Zygnema cylindricum; assembly: GCA_037447655.1. Classification (NCBI taxonomy): domain Eukaryota; kingdom Viridiplantae; phylum Streptophyta; class Zygnematophyceae; order Zygnematales; family Zygnemataceae; genus Zygnema; species Zygnema cylindricum. The sequence goes on along the minus strand of JBBHKE010003403.1, from coordinate 25,223 downwards.
CTATGGGCTCCATTGCCACACAGAATTCGCAGGTCCAAAGGAAGCTAATCTAGATAGTGCCGACTCCAAGTTTATGTAACCCAAATGATTGACCCCTTGACAATTAGAACCCCATGGTAGCTTCACCCCTGTGAAATAAGACTTTCTGTGTGCTCAGTTCCACCACAGAATGCAAAGTTAGAATATGTGATTTGGACACATTCACCCACTTTGAATTTCCCTTAGAAATGCAGCCACCCAGGCAGGCAAAAACTCTGACCGACTACACCCTTGTGTAGCTTGGACTCCCCTGAGTCGGCAGCAAAAAGAATCACTGAATTTGGTCAACTGAATTGATAGTTATGGCTGGCCAAAGTTTGCCATTTATACAAGGTGCTCTCTGGGAGAGGCATCTACCTACCAGAAATATTCTAAGTTCTAGTCCCTCTCTAAACCCCTTCTACTGAAGTACGGCGCCAATCACAGGACTGTACCGTACACAAAAGTACAGGCGCCGGAGTACTTTCTGCACGGAAATTGTACGACAAGACCATTCGAGTGACAAATGTCACACCCAAACTTGTTATCTTGCGCTCCGGAGATTCCGCAATCCTCCAGCGCATTTCCACGTGTCATCCGGAGTGGCGGCGTCAGAAAACGCCAAGGCGGCCATTCCGGAATCTCGGCTAGCACCACGACCGTCGATTAAATCTGGTATCCATTCTTACCCGTCGAAAATAAGTGCGTGGTATTTGTTTCGCCGTCGAAACAAATGCGCGGTATCAGTTTCGCGTAAACCATACTTCACTAAACTGTTTCTATGTACTAAGGATCTTTTTGCGCCGTTAAATGAATTTGTCTACGTGTACCTATTTATATATTTATCAAACACTATATGTCCTAGCACTAGTCCTAGACTAAACGGACAAAGCTAACGGCTATATTGACGGACGGCAGGTACCAGGATCAATTCCTGGGTCCGTCAACACTTTTACTAAACCCATCTATTTTCTGCTAACTGTCTGCTACAAAGCTTTAGGCACCATGGCCCTATCACCCTACCCAGCCTTCAGTGACTACAACAAGTGTGGGGGCTTGGTAAAGGGAGTTAGAGGTAGACCGCCTCTACATTTTTCCTATTATAATACAGACCTAGAAAATACTCAAATATCAACACTCCCCTTATTTTCTAGTCTATTTTCCTTTCGACTTCCTCACACAAATAAACACGCACTCTCTTTCCCTTTTTCTCTTTTTATTTCTTTTCCTTTTCTTTTCATAAAACTTTAAGAAAATACTCTCGTATTTAACACAGTGCATTAGATGAACTGAAATAATTATTGCATCACATATTTTATTTAACATCCCACTTTTCATAAATCCGAGCAAAGATTTTATCCACCTCATCACTTTTTCATCCACACACAAACCGGTTTCCCTCTTGCAATCCAAACAGCCAGCCCCATCTCCAATCTGCAACACACACCCTGAGGCTAACCCTTTTACAGGCACACCTTCATAAATGTCATCACTCCCTTTAGTGATGTCAAACCCATCACCCCCAAAACATGAACTTTCCTCACTCTCTTCTATGGATTTCTTTCCACTCACTTTCTAAATTTATTCCCAATAAATATTTCTCCTCCCCTAAACCTTTCATTAAATATTCCTCTTCTCCCCTATCTTTTAAAACCCCTTCTAGTTTCACTTCTCCCCTTTCCTCGGAATCCGTTGAAGTCTCCCTTTCCGACCAGTTTTCTAATTCCAAAATACCTATAATATTATCCTCACTAATTTTATTTTTCCCGTTTTCACTTATGGATCCTAGTTCTGACTTTCTCATTTCTAAGTCATACACTTTACACTCCTCGACATCCTCAAGTACCTCCTCTCTCTTTACTTCTCTTATACCTCCAAAAGCACACTGTTGCCTTCGTGGAATTTCTGTGTACTTTTCTCTCTTCTCCATTCTACCGATGTGAAGAAGCTCCAAGATTTTTTCATCCTCTTTCTCCTCTTCCCCTTCTTCCTCCTCATTCACACTCCAACTTCTGAGTTCTTCCAAACGAGGACACTCCTCCATATAGTGACCCAGTTTCCTACAAGCGAAGCAAACCCCTTGTTTCAAAACTCCCCTTTCTTTTCCTCTCCCTCTCTTTCCACCAGAGTTCCGATAAGTTTTACCTTTGTCTTTCTTCCTCTCATCACGCTTCCGCTCGTCACCGCCGTTCCTCACATCACGCTTCCGCCAGTCACCACCAGCTGTAAATGCAGTCACCCTCTCACTTCCCCTACGAAGCTCCAAGGTGCTTTCCCTCACAAGAATTATCCCCATGGTAATGCTCCAAGTCCATGAGGAGACATCCATTCCCTGCATACGGTAAATGATGTCTTCGTACTCATATGGGAGCTTCATGATTAGTGTATTAATCTTTCTCTCCTCAGATTCTACATATCCCGCACTAGCAAGCTCAACATATAATGCAGCAATATCATTGCAAAACTCTATCATGCTACCGCCTTTATAAACATAGGCCTCTATTTCCTGTTTTACCAACTGCTGCCTCTGTATAGTCTCACTCTTATAAATCTGAATTAGTGTGTCCCAAATTTCCGACGACTTGGTTAGATTTAAAAGAGTGATAGCTATAGACTTAGACACATATCTAAGTATGAGATGTTTTGCTATAGTGTTTTTATATTCCCAAATTTTTCTATCATTATCTTCAGTTTTTGGTTCAGTTATAACCCCCACAAGTGGAACCGTAGGCGAGAGCCTAGCTCCCCTCACCATAGGTGTCCCTTTATCCTTCTCCCCTATTTCCCCTTCCACGGTAATGATCTTCCCTTCACCTTCTGTTGCACCTGAACTGTTCGTTTTCTGGGCAGCCCCAGATGATTCTCTATAGTAATCTCCTCCAAGGCTCGGTGGCGGACACCTTACTTGTCCCAAAACAATTCCCCATAAGTGCTTTTCGAAAAGCAATCCCTCCATCGTAAACTCCCAATAAGTGAAGTCTGTTCTATCAAACATAGGCATCCTAGATGGTGGGCCCATAACCTGAAATTCTATGGGCTCCATTGCCACACAGAATTCGCAGGTCCAAAGGAAGCTAATCTAGATAGTGCCGACTCCAAGTTTATGTAACCCAAATGATTGACCCCTTGACAATTAGAACCCCATGGTAGCTTCACCCCTGTGAAATAAGACTTTCTGTGTGCTCAGTTCCACCACAGAATGCAAAGTTAGAATATGTGATTTGGACACATTCACCCACTTTGAATTTCCCTTAGAAATGCAGCCACCCAGGCAGGCAAAAACTCTGACCGACTACACCCTTGTGTAGCTTGGACTCCCCTGAGTCGGCAGCAAAAAGAATCACTGAATTTGGTCAACTGAATTGATAGTTATGGCTGGCCAAAGTTTGCCATTTATACAAGGTGCTCTCTGGGAGAGGCATCTACCTACCAGAAATATTCTAAGTTCTAGTCCCTCTCTAAACCCCTTCTACTGAAGTACGGCGCCAATCACAGGACTGTACTGTACACAAAAGTACAGGCGCCGGAGTACTTTCTGCACGGAAATTGTACGACAAGACCATTCGAGTGACAAATGTCACACCCAAACTTGTTATCTTGCGCTCCGGAGATTCCGCAATCCTCCAGCGCATTTCCACGTGTCATCCGGAGTGGCGGCGTCAGAAAACGCCAAGGCGGCCATTCCGGAATCTCGGCTAGCACCACGGCCGTCGATTAAATCTGGTATCCATTCTTACCCGTCGAAAATATGTGCGTGGTATTTATTTCGCCGTCGAAACAAATGCGCGGTATCAGTTTCGCGTAAACCATACTTCACTAAACTGTTTCTATGTACTAAGGATCTTTTTGCGCCGTTAAATGAATTCGTCTACGTGTACCTATTTATATATTTATCAAACACTATATGTCCTAGCACTAGTCCTAGACTAAACGGACAAAGCTAACGGCTATATTGACGGACGGCAGGTACCAGGATCAATTCCTGGGTCCGTCAACACTTTTACTAAACCCATCTATTTTCTGCTAACTGTCTTCTACAAAGCTTTAGGCAGCCATGGCCCTATCACCCTACCCAGCCTTCAGTGACTACAACAAGTGTGGGGGCTTGGTAAAGGGAGTTAGAGGTAGACCGCCTCTACATTTTTCCTATTATAATACAGACCTAGAAAATACTCAAATATCAACACTAAACAAGTTGACAGTTAAAAACGCGCACCCCCTACCAAAGATCGGCGAATTGTTAGATCAGTTAAGAGGTGCCAAGTATTTTTCGAAGATAGATTTGCGAAGCGGTTACCACCAAATTAGAATTGCCGAAAAAGATGTGGGAAAGACTGCATTCCGGACCTGGTACGGTTATTTTCAATTTTTGGTTATACCTTTCGGATTGACGAACGCACCGGCAACCTTTATGCATCTTATGAATTTTATCTTACGACAATATTTGGACGCTTTTGTAATAGTTTTCTTAGACGACATCTTGGTGTAAAGCAAGACATTGGAAAAATAACGTGGAGCACATGCGAACGGTCTTACAAGTCCTTAGGGAGAACAAGTTGTACTGTAACAGGAGTAAATGTGATTTCTTGAAGGAGAAAATTGAATTTTTGGGTCATGTGGTGAGCCGGGATGGGATCGCAGTGGATCCGAACAAAACCACGGCAGTTAAGGAGTGGTTGCAGCCGGCTAACGTTACGGAGTTACGTAGCTTTCTTGGATTATGCTCCTACTATCGACGATTTGTCAAAGGTTTCGTAAAAACTGCTGCATCACTCACGTACCTCCTCAAGAATGACGTGCCATATGAGTGGAAAACGACGCAAAGGGTAGCCTTTGACACGCTAAAGGAGCGGTTGGTTACCGCCCCTGAGTTAGTTGTTCCCGCTCTTGAGTTACCTTGGACGTTAATTACTGACGCTAGTGATACGACTATTGGAGCGATTCTTATGCAAGATCATGGAAAATGCCTACAACCCATTGCCTATGACAGTCGGAAGCTTAAAGCAGCGGAACTTAATTGGGCTACGCATGAGAAAGAGACAATAACAATCATTAATAACTTAGAAGTCTGGAAAATGCTACGTTCAGGGGAAGCGGATCACTATAATCACAGAAGGGAAGCGGATCACTGTAATCACAGATCACCACGCGTTAGTGTATCTCCAATCTTAGCCCGAATTGTCGAGGAAACAAGTCAGGTGGATGACTTTTCTTAAGACCTTCGGACCAAAGCTAACTATCGAATATTAACCGGGCAAGACAAAACCGGCGGATGCATTGTCGAGGAAACCTAGTGTCGATGCGCCAGTAACGGAGCAAGTATCGAAGCCATCACAAGACCGAAGCAAAAATATTGTGAGAAGAGACACCGCCGCAGCGGACAAAACGCAAAGTCGGAAAGTCAACGCAGTGACAAGTACGGTGCAAGTGGATGAGTAGTGGCTAAATAGGATTAAGGTCGCGTACGACGAGGATGATATAATCAAAGAACTGGTCTACATGAATATTTTGATTTGAACCGCCAACGGTATGTGGCGGTACAGACCGAGTCAGGCACCTCGACTATATGTTCAGAAAAGAAAGGAATTACGCCACACAATACTTAAAATGACTAATGATGAACCGCTCAGTCGACATTTTGAACGAGATAAAACAACGACGCGTGTTGCTGAGGCGTACTACTGGCCAAACATGACTCGAGACATTGCAGAATATGTCATGACGTGTGACTCGTGCAATATAAACAAATCAGAATCAGGTCGTCAAGTACTTTTACAACCCCTTCAAATATTATCCGTTCATTAGGATGCGATTTCGATAGACTTTATCGTTGCTCTTCCGTTAACTTCGGAGGGCTATGATTTCATATTCGTCGTTGTGGATTACCTTACAAAAAAGGCGCATTTCTTATCCACGAAAACCATAGCCACAGCTCGAGATGTGGCAGCCTTATTCTTTCGAGAGATATTGCGTTATCACTGACTTCCGAAAAAAATCGTGAGTGATTGCGATAGGAAATTTGTTAGTCATTTTTGGAAAGGACTGTTCGAGTTTTGTGGGACGTAGTTAGCCATGTCCATGGCGTACCACCCTCAGACCGACGGTCAGACCAAAAGAGTAAACATGACATTGGAGGAGGCTTTAAGGGCGAATGTGCCGGTGCACCAAACAGATTGGGTGAATCATTTGACGCAATTGAAGTAGCATGCAACATTGCTGTACAATTGTCCACTAACGCTACGCCATTCTCCCTCAATGGGCGACAGTCTATCCTTCCCCAAAACTTACTAGCCATCGAATGCCCAACACTGGCCGCTATGGACTTTGCACAGACGTTGCGGGCGAATCTGCATAAAGTGGCGAATGCCCTTCAACAAGCAAAGATCGTCAAAAACTGCAGGCTGACGCTCTTCGCAAGGACATCGAATTTAATGTAGGGGACAAGGTTTCGACTTATCATGACAAACATGTCGTTACCGAGTGCGCTTTCAAGAAAATTAACGCCGAAGTTTACACGTCCGTTCACGATTCTTTCCAAAATAAACGAGGTGGCCTACAAACTGGATATTCCACAAGAATGGCATATTCACAATGTGCTTCATATTTCACTACTCAAGCCGTTTCGCGATCCGGGTTCGGTATTTCCTCATCGCCACCAATCTACACCGCTACCGCTAGTCCAGAGTACCTCGGATGAGTACGAAGTGGAGGAAATTCTGCAATCGCGTCACAATTAACATTCCGAATTCACGCAATATTTAGTGTGGTGAAAAGGTTACGGCATGGAGGATGATTCTTGGGTAGACAAAAAGGATATTCATTCACCCGATTTGCTGCACCAGATATGCAGAGTGCGGACACTCAGCATAATCGGGGGGCAACCGCAATAAGGGCAATAGGGGAACGAATAGTAGTATCGCAACCGTCGCAATCATCTTGGGAACGCGACGAGGGGACGCAGCGACGATGGTAATGGACTAAGGCACTTTGGTTGCGCAACCACCGGAGCGCAGCATAGAAATGGCACCGTCAGAGAATCGTAGCGCCACCGCTACGCTGGCAAAAAAGCGCAACGGTGTTGTTGTGAATCGCAACCTTGGTGAGGTCGAAACCTCGGTATCGTCGCAACTGCGCAACTTACAAAATGTTGGACGCTGCGATCTTCCCGCACGCTGCATCGCTTAGAAGAGTCAAATTGTGAAACCCTCAACCCTCTCAGCTAAAGCCGCCACTAGTTCTCGCGACCAACGTAGTAGAAGTTGTCAGGAGAGCATCTCGCTACGCACCGCCAATTTACCTTCACTTTTCAAGTTGCCTGAACTATCTTGTACAACCGCAACCATGGCGTCGTCATCCTCACCACCACTAAAGAGGAGGAGACTCGTACGGGTGGGGCAGGAGGATACACATCGCAGAGATAGATTGTTAGTCGCGGCGGAGGTCATGGTAGAGGCTGACAGAAGACGGGGAATGGTGGAAGAACCGGAGCAGGGAGAGAATGTTAGTAGTGCTGAAAAACCGGCTGAAACCAAGGGTGGGGAGGGGTCAAAAAAATGTCACGACTCCTAGTATAACGCAGTTAAAGAGGGGGACAAAGAAGATGAGGACGATCATGAGCTCTCCGACGCTGAGGAGCCGCAGCGGGAACAGACACCCCCATCGATGGAAGAGCGTGCCTATGATCTAGAGGTGATGAGGGATCCAAATAAGGAGAGTACCACCGACGAGCAAACTTCAATGAGCTCCGAAAAAAAGGCTGAGGCGCAATATCCTAGCGGGGATGAGGTGTTTGTCCTTCGACAAGAGGACGGGGAACTGGAAGGGGAAAGCGAAAAAGAAGAAGAAATACGTGACTATCTTTTTCCACCACCTATCGACCAGCAACATCCGGATCTCGCTTTCAGTTTTGCCAAACGATATTACTGGGAGTGGCCGGCAGCGTGGCGCAGAGGAAAGTCTGGCGATCCAATCAACATCCTTGCTAGTGTGTCGTCACACTCGATATGGAAATTCATGAGGACGAAGGACATTGGGAACAATCATAAGGGTTATGTGCAGTTAAACCCTCATACACTACCGTTCGTAGAGGTGGTCGAGGACAACTACCAGTAGAGGGTGGACGTCCCCGGATTACTCCACCACTATCACCCATGGGATGTCCGCGTGCACGACATAATTCCGCGGTAGAAGTCTCACCAGAAGTGCGAGCACTCAAGTTAGCCCGGAAAAATGCTCTGTAGCGAGCCCGAGCTGCCAAGAAGCACGTTCCTCGGTGGGAACCGGCGGACTTAGCGCCAGCAAAGGCCCCACAAATCGCTCTACAGAAGCTCTCGAAAGTCCGGCAGGAGAAGCATCTGCACCTGAGACTGCTCCTCCACAACCGGAAGTGCCAGGGGCTGTACCACAAGCAAAAGGGGATCAGCTATGGGAGCGAATCGTCAAGAGACGTTTGGCAACGGCGGAATCGCCACATCGCACTCTTGGAGACTCGATGTGAGCAGCTCCAAAATCAGTTGAATACCTTGCGGGAAGAGTTTGAGGAGTACCGAGAAGAAACTTACGCAATGCTTTGTTAGCAGCAGTCTCCCTAAGTAAACAACATTCAACGGGACGCTGAACCCTTAGTGGGAGGCACTGTAACAAGGTTACAGAATTATGTACAGTACAAGCTGCTGCAGTTGCGGTTCAGAGTAGCGCAGCTGCGATGCCAGACTAGCGCAACATAACAACGTAGCAGTATAGTAACGCAAGGTACCAGTATAACAAAGCCGCGGAATGTAGATTAAACTACAATGTTGTAGAATAAAGTTTGGTTAGATCGTGGTTGACGGAGAAGGTCAACATGTACATATTTAAAACCAAGTTGACAAGCAGCTGATTAGTTTTAATAGTCTAGTAGTCTTAGTCAACAACAGACTCTTGAATAGACCTTTACAGTGAGCATTCAATCTTGTAATCTCTTCCCGATTAATAAAGTTCAATCCTTTCTGTGAACGCTGTGTAATATACTGTCGCTACGTGGGGATCCTTGGGGATTATTCCGCTGTGCAATTAGATTGTGGTGTTATTATCTTGTCCCTTTTACACTCCCAATCTACTGGTCTTCGAATTCCTCGGGTTGACTCGGTATCCCTCAACGGGAATGCGCGGACCTTGGGTGATGTGGTCCTTATCGATCCCACTCGCAACCACGTTTCTTCTCGTGCGGCAATGCATACAGGCGTGGCGGCTCGAGATGCAACATCTTTTAAAGAAAGGGATTATGCTCACTGAGACCCGGCGGACCGGTTTGTCCCATTGCAACATAAAGTTTTGGTTCCTTGGACAAGTCTTTCGATGACTTTCTCCGCAACTGTGCTAAGAAAGCTTTAAAATCTAGATCCAATCCAAATCCATGATCTTCAAGGGTGTGGAATTTAGTTTGTTAGTGTTGTGGGATATCATATATAGTGGATTTTTCTTGTTTTTTTAGTCATCCCTGGTAGTTTGTTTAACCTTGCAAGTTAGCCTAGTTACTTTTGGTTCCTCATTTGTTTGTTTTGTTTTGTTTGTCTTTGTTAGCTGTTGTAGTCTTTAAATGTTTTTTTTTTTACCCCTTTTGTACCTCGATGGTTTTTCCATCGTACTTTATGTAATAAAGATTTTCCTATTCACCTAGGCGATGTTAGGGCGTGTTCCCATGTGTTGAAGTAAGTGTTTTTTTCCGTCGTTTTCACAGAAAATGGGACTTCCAACGAGAAAATATTACGCCGTACGAAAAATGGGCAAAAACACAAGTACATTGTGTCATTTTGGAACTTGAAAGGTACAACAATTTGGCGTTATCTTCATGCGACCCACTTCTAGCTCATCTTCACACTTGTAATGGAATCAAATCGCGATCTGAATTTAACCAAAATAACACCCTATCGAGGAATAGAAAGCAGGTATTGCATGCGTGAAACGTCTCCAAATTTTTTTGAACGAGGGAGAGTACACGCTATTTTTTTGCATGCTCGTCAAGCGCATGTACCTACAAAAATGACAAGCATGTACGGAAAAAAAATCGTTTTGGTCTCGGACCTCCACTTTCATTCATGCGTCCTTTGCAAAAATAACGTTCTCGTCTCTCCCCATCTTTTTTATTCGACCGCTCCTCTTTCTCTCATCTCTAAATGAAATGCAGCAATAATAGTCTCAAATGAAAGATATATTTTTTTCCTTTTGTTTTTACTATTTTTGGTCTCATTTTGATGGCATATCGAATGATAAATAGTAAGAAAAAGAAATCGGGAAGCCATGGCCGAAAGTTTGTGTTGATGACGTCATAAGGTAGCATGACTTCGCGATGCCACAAAACCCTAAACATCTACAATGTCACAAAAACTCGACGTCTACAACCGTCGCCGTTTTTGTAGGCGTCACTAATTTTAGGAAGTTTCGTAGTCGTTTACATTTCGTTTCGTACTATCGTAGGCTGTCGCATATTTTGTAGACGTCTACACCTGTCACATATTTCATATTTGAAGTAATGAAGGCGCAAGTAATGATTGACATAGGAACACTTTGAAAAGTACACCGTAAAATCTGCGGTAAAATCCAAAGTAACGTTTCAAAGTTTCGGTTACATGGGAAAACGCCCTTAACCCTAATCGCTGATGAAGTAATCGCTGACCCTGTTCCTCGAACCGGATAGGATGAATCTCCATACCAGAATGGCAGATCTCGTTTATTTCAAAGCGATAGACTTGCTATTTTGGAAGGTTGTGAGCTGCACGCTTTGACATTTTAACCTACTTCCGTCGTCATTGATTATTGTATTATCGAATTATAAAGAGCCACGTTGACAACTCTGCCAGAATATCAACACAATTGCGGTCAATTATAGCTGCTCTCATTGGTTGCATTTGTAAGCTAGGAGCTGAAGTGTTCGTAAAAACCTTAATTGTGAGAATGCTCAGAATGGACATGTGAAGTGCACCTAAGCGTCTCAAGTATTAACCAAAATGGAGCTTCACGCTGATCACAAAAAGACAGGTGTCGTTTCGAGTGAACTCGAGCCGCCTGGCCCGCTTGGCTGCGCTGCAAGCCTGCAACCCACGGCGTTTCGCGGCGCCGACTTCTTTTATGGAGCAGTCTTACACGTGGCGATAATTCCAAAAAATATTCGATTGACGACAGCTTCCGAATGTCGGCGCAGTCAATCCACGCCGGATCCGTCTCTGCGGCGCTGCGTCCTAAATGATGTAAGGGAATCTCCTCCGTTAACATCACCGAATATGATTCGGAATTCTGTATGACAATTGTGGATGATGCAGAACCGTCAGCACAGAAATTCTGCCCGACGCTGATAGGGCAGCGTCTGAAAATTTTAGAATGCCTCCTCTCTGTACGTGTCTCGTGTTAAGGCGACCATAGTCATATAGTGTAGAATTATTGTCCACAACCGGCGAATGTACCGTAATTTGCAAGCTCAAAAGAAATGTTTGTAATTAAGCAGGTGATATTTTCAACTTATATTCGTTTCTATTTCAGCCTCATGTACCCCCGTATACGTAATTCTGTGCGTAATCGTACTGTTAAGTACAGTTTTTGTGCACTTCAAACTGAACAGTGGAAATTGTTAATGACGTAAATAGAATACAGGTAGACTTTACACTGTTCGTTTATTCGTTAGCAATGAGGCAACTGCAAATAATAACAAACGAATACTCTTTTTCTTTCTGCCCGGAAAACTTTGCTGCACCCGCCGCATTTTCCAAAAGCGTTTAGTAACACAGAACTAGTTCCGTGTAAGTCACAAACTGCGCCGTGAAACGACCGCCGCCAGTTCTATGCTCCTCGAGTCATCAGCCGCCTTGAAAGTACAATCGTACGAATTTACATTGAAACAAATTCCTTGCTCGGCTGACTTTATATTTTGCATGAAGCACTGTTGATATTCTAAATACTCCAGCTTCACTTTAGCAGGAGAGTGTTAAGTACTGAGTTCTTTAGCAGGCATTTTATTTTTTGATAATCTTGTTCTTCCATCTGTACGCGTACAGGAAAAACCGTCTTGTGAAGACAGCTACAAGTAAGCTGTTTGTCTATCTGTTTATTGTTACTATTCGTCACAAATTTGTTTATTATTTGTTATAAATTTGTTACAAACAAGTTGTGAGCAAGGTTAAGCCATGGCTATGGCGGCTACCAATGTTTTTGCTCAAGTTGCAAAAATTCCTGCAACTGTTGTTTCTGCCAAGAAAACGACAGGATCCTTATCTTCTTTGCAATCAGCATTACCAAAGGTGAGGTTTTAACATGGTTTTTGTGTAACTATTAGCTTCTTAAGTAACAGTTTCTCGTCTATTATTTTGTGACTTTTTTTTTTTTCAGGAACTTTTTTGTTAAGATTGGGAGAGTGAGAGAGAGAGAGAGAAAGAGAGAGAGGCAGAGGGAGTGGGAGAGGGAGAACATTACCATAGGTAAGGTTTTAAACTTGGTTTTTAAATTAGCAATTCTTTTTGAAGTAGTAATATCTGGTCTATTACCTTTTCCAAACATGCTTTTTTATCCAAAAACTCTATTGTCAATGTTAAAATTTAATTTGAAATCTATTTTTGAAGGAATTCATTTGGAGACTATTTTCTGGTCAACTTTAAGCTAACAATAGGCTGATTGTTTCTTGAAAAGAGTCATCATTACTGTGGACGTTCCCTGAAGTTTTTGGTTTTTTTTTCGCAGGGAACGCTGGGATCATCATCAAATGGAGTTCTCGGAGAGAGTATTTCTTACAAAGGTGTAACAAATATGAGGCAGGTCCGAAAGTGTTCTGGTGAGTATATTTCTTTTTTTCTCACTTCTGTACAATTGTGTTGCTTTTGTTTTCATATAATTTCATTGGTTTAAAATGTGGCTCCTGCTCAGTATTTTAGTATTTTATTGTTTCAAATGATGAAATGGTAATTTTCATTTTGGTGCTGGATGGTAACACTCGACACCGTTTATCGTTATTAGTGTCGATGTTTTTTTTTGGCGTCAATTTTTTCTTAGCGTCAGATGTTTTTCTTTTTGTGTTTGATTTTTTCTTTATCTTCAATTTTTTATTCCTCATTCCAATCATTTTTTCTTCCTGCACATTTGTCGGTTTATTTATGCCACGAGTGCAATAGAAAGGTAAGGATTTTACCTTTCAATTGACAGTCTCCAAACTGAAATAGGACACGCGTATGGAGAAAAGGTTATTAAAGTGGCAACTAAAAACATTGACGCTAATAACAATACCTGGTGTACTTCGATTAAATTTGGTCATTGTTATGAGTAAAGTTGCGAATACAGCGCAGAGGGAGAGAGAGCGAAGATCGTATTATTGTATATGAAAATTAACTTTTCATCTATTCTAGAAAATTGCAGTTCAAGAGTTCAAATTGGACCTAGTTTCTGAGCGCTTTGCTTGACAAAGTGGTTCAATATCATAATCAAAAAGAATGTCTGGGGAACAGAGGTGCTTTTGTTTACTGTCCTTTTTCTGTAGGCCATCAAGCTTAGACATGGGCGCCCATGAAATTATTTGCTTTAGTTGTTTTTTTGTAGTTGATTTTGTGTTTTTTCTAACCATAGGCATTTCAGATAAGTTCATCGACTTTAATTTTGCTATCAATTGTTTTTGTTTTCTGAAACTGTAGGCACTCGAGCTGAAAAATTTGTTTTTTACATTTTTATTTTTTTATTTTTTGTTTGTTTTTTGAACTGTTAGCACTCAAGCTGTGCTTGCGGAGGTTGGTGTGTACACCTTTGTGGTTCTTTCTGTCCCTGTCCCTCTCCTTCTCCCTCTCCACATTAAATTCATGAATTGTTTTTTTAATTGTGTTATTAATTATTTTTTTGTTTTTCTAAACCGTAGGCACTCAAGCTGTGCTCGCGGCGGAGGGTGACGTGTCGACCTCTGTGGCTCCAAAGGCTCAGTTGAAGAAAAAGCTCAACAAAGTTGTACTTGCGTACAGTGGCGGTTTGGATACCTCAATCATCGTGCCTTGGTTGAGGTAACGATCTCAAATTATCTGTTTTTTTTCTCTTCTTGAAAAATCATTTTTTTTTTTATTAAAAACCCTTTCATTGAGGTTTCGGTACTGGAATTGCTGCACCTTGGTTGAGGTAATGATTTCAAATTGTCAGTTTTTTTTATTCTTGTAAAACCCTCGTTTTCCTTCTCAAAAACCCATTTTTCTCGAAAATTCCTTTTCATCACAGTTTGGATACGTGAATTGTTTTAGGTAATGATTTCAAATTGTCACCTTTTTTTTCTTCATTTTCTTGAAAACTCCTTTTTTTCTGGTTTGAGATGTAAGTTGTTCTGTTGGTTGAGGTAATGATGGCAAAAGCCCTTATTTGTTTGCATTGTTTTATTGCTACTACTGTTCTAAGCTGTTTTTCTTGGTAAGAACTGCTTCAACGCTCATGTTTTTATATAATTGTAATGCTATGCAAGTGTAAATAACTTCAAATGTAAAATAATTTAAATTTTATTTACTAGTAACTTACAAATTCCTTTTCGCATTGTTTACAGGGAAAATTATGGTTGTGAGGTGGTCTGCTTTTGCGCTGATGTTGGGCAGGCAACTTCCGAAATCCCTTTTTTTACTTAAAATTCCTTTTCTTAATCCCTTTTTTCAACTTGAAATCGAACTGTTATGGTTTCGGTGTTGCAGTCGACGGATAGTCTCCTGTTTCTAATTTTTAATTTTAATGGTTGTGATTGTAATTGCTTGTAATCTGATAGCATATCAGATTGACCTTTTGTACTGATATACTATTGTTACATCTTCCAGGGTGTGGGTGAAACTGATGGTTTGGAGAAGAAAGCAAAAGCCAGTGGAGCCGTGAAACTGTATATTGGAGACTTAAAGGAGGAATTTGTGAGAGATTTCGTCTTTCCCTGTGTTAGGGCAGGAGCAGTATATGAGAGGAAATACTTGCTCGGAACGTCAATGGCTCGCCCAGTCATTGCTAAGGTACAATTTTATGGTCTATAAAACCTTCTGTTAGCTGTTTTTTTGACATGGTTATAAACTCAAGCTTCAGCCAGAATTACAGAAGATTCTGTAGGAGGGTTGGAGTGTGATCTTTTCAAGAGCAGCTGACAAATAAAGGGCTTATTTCCTGGTTAAAGGTTACTCAGTGACAAATTCAGGGCTTGGTTCATCCTGAGATTTTCGCTTGTGTCAATTCTGCTTTCAGGTAGAGCTGGCACTGGTTTTTCAAATTTTAAAAGAGGAATTAGATGGGAGTCTCCAGCTCAAGTACAAAAGGTCTCAAGTTCTCTAATATGTGTTTGTTCATCATCATTCCTATGTGATTATCATGCATGTCTTAAGTCCTCTAAGAGGGTTTTTGCATCTTTATTTGTTTGTCACGTGATTATCATACATCTCATAAGTCCTCTAAGACGTGTTGTCGCATCGTTACTTGTTTATCATGTGATTACCATGCATTTTTTAAGTCCTCGTGTCATTGTTTGTTCATTATGTTATTATAGATTTTTGTACTAACTTTCAAGTGTCTTGGTTTTGAACCAGGCTATGGTGGACGTTGCAAAGGAGGAGGGTGCCGATGCTGTTGCCCATGGTTGCACAGGAAAGGGTAACGATCAGGTAAAAATTTCCTAAAAAACCTTTGAAAGTACATGATTATTTTTGATTTTTATGCTCTGTGGACAATGTTGTTATATGTGTGATTTGTTTGAGAAGGGCTCGCTAAAATTCAGACAAAAGCCAATAATGCCCCTTTCCCTAAATGTGTCACATTTACTAACCATTACTTACTTTTTTTCCTTGGATGCAGGTTCGATTTGAGCTCACTTTCTTTGCGTTGGATCCAAAACTTGATGTCATTGCTCCATGGCGTGAGTGGGATATTAAGGGAAGGGAGGATGCAATTGAATACGCAAAAATTCACGATGTTCCCGTTCCCGTGACCAAGAAGTCCATCTACAGTCGAGATCGCAACTTGTGGCATATCAGCCACGAGGTGAGCATCAATATACCTGCACCATACATGAATTACATGGAATTATCCATATTATATATCATGTGCTTTTGTTACTTGGATTGGGATTTTGTTTGTATTGACACTTTGATTATCTTACAAGTTCATTCTTGGAGCTAAATTTGCTTTTATCATGTTTTACAAGAAAACTTACAATTTTGGAACAAATGTATGTGGTGCCATACATCAGCAATAGCGTCAAAAATTTAGTTGCTTCTCCTTCTTTGGTCGAGTTGGTGATTTGTTTATTTTTGTCCTTGTGGGAATTTGCTCGATGCAATTTTAGTGGATAATAAGTTTGACTGCAAATGCTTGCCTTTGATGATTTTATCGCAAAGTTCTAAAGCCGCCTTCTTGATTGTTTTTACCTATTGGGAAGAGCGTTCGTAAATTGGCCTATATTACATCTGTCAAGGTAAAGAGATGTTTTGAAATATTTAACTTAAATCTGTTAGTACTTCAAGTATCAAGATACTATCATTGGGATGTCCGGTAATATTTCTTTTAAGATGGGCAGTGCCTGCTTGTTAAGGCTCACACTTTTTTTGCTGATTATCTTGAATGTGGATTTTGCCGGACTAACTGTCATGAAAAACTGAAATAGTGTTTAGTTTTAGTTTTATTGATTCTGTTTTTTTTGTTTTTTTTTTTGCTTTTTCCCTAGGGTGATGTACTTGAGGACCCCGCAAATGAGCCCAAGAAGGACATGTTTGTCCTCACTGTCGATCCTGAGGATGCACCCGATACCCCTGAGTAAGATAATAAACTCTACATTATTGTCAAACTTAAAATGAAAATTTGACTTCTTGAAAAGAGAGAGCAAGCTGGAAGAGATGATACATATATAGACGGAAACTTGTCTACGCCGACCAACCTACATATCTACACGGTGAATCGTTATTAGAGTTGAAAACACTAATTCGGTGCCGGTTTTTTCCGGCCCCTGGACATGAATAACGTTAATAACACTAATGATTTTTCTTTGATGCTAATTTTGGTAATCGGCTGACACATGATGACCTAAATTAATGAATAAAACCAAAATAAGCCCCGCGCTATAAATTTCTTAAAATTAATGGCACTTCGCGGTGTACTATTATTTCTAATATTGATTCAATGATTCAGAAGGATTAGAGCCGTTGCTTCAGTAATAGTTGCTTTTTGAGTCATTTTCAGAATGATTTCTAGATAGTTGTTTGACGGGGAGTCTTTTTTCTTGGCAGGTATGTGGAAATTGGTATTGAGAAGGGGTTGCCTGTTTCTGTGAATGGAAAGACTTTATCACCTGCGAACTTGCTCGCAGAATTGAATGAGATTGGAGGCCGCCATGGAATTGGTCGCTGTGACATGGTTGAAAACAGACTTGTTGGAATGAAGGTGAGAGTCTCGATATACATTACTTTTTATTCTCACTTGTATTGGCGTCAATTTGAAGGAAGTAAAACCCTCTATAGCCGCTTAAAACTTTCTCAAAGAAAATCCCTAAAAAAATAACAAAAACTTCTTTAAATAGTCATCCCTCCCGTATGTCAATGCAATTTGGTTTTCTTTACCTCAAATACTCGAGAATATGACAAACTGAAACCCATTTTGAAATAGAAGGATATGGAGGACATTTTTTTTCTAATTGACGTCATGTCAAAAGCTTTCCATCACTGGATTTGCTGGTGTTTCTTTGATGGAAGGTAAAATCTTTGTAGTCACCTTGTAACGGGATTTTCAGGTTGACAGAGAGAAGGTAGGGACAAAACAGTTAAGGATAAATGTATCAAAACAAGAAAAAGAAAAAGAAGGAAATGCAGCAAGCGAATCGAATCCGTTTTTCTACTGTACCCTGGCTGTTAGGCATGGGAAGCATGAATGTAAAATGTATTGGTTTGCAATGAATTTATGTCTCTTTTTTGCCAATTTTTTTTTCAGAGTCGCGGTGTATATGAAACCCCTGGAGGAACTATCTTGGTTGAAGCTTGCAGGGAATTGGAATCTTTGACACTTGACCGTGAGACAATGCAGGTAAGGTGGGGGAGGGAGGGGCGAGGAGGGGAAGAGGTAGGGGAGTGCTATTAGCTGTGAAATTAAGCTGGTTGTATTTGCTTGCGATAATTTGGTTGTGTTACAACTGGTTGTAATGTATTTGCGAATTCGTAGGAAGTAGATTGGAGGATTTTTTTTTACAATTGAAAACTTGCAAGCATATTTGAATTCGATTCTTCATGGTAGAAATGGCAAGCAACAGGCTGCCTGAGAGTCCTTAGAAAAGTGCAAATAACGGTGCTCTTTTTGTTTCTCTTGTTTGATTGACTTCCTGTATCATGCCTGTTTAACAAGGAATTACACCGTTTAGTGTTAATAACAATTCCTGTCCCCCTTTTCTTTTTTTGCCTTGTGAACACAAAATAGTGTTATAAATAAGTATTTCCTTAACTCTAATTCTTTCTGCGGTTCACAATTGTCCACGGCATTTGGACTGGAACTGTTATAGATTGAAACAGTCATGCTACTTAATTATGAATGCAAATAGCGATTCACATTGTAACGATAAAATAACATGTGAACTGTTTATGAATCATTTAATTATTTAGATTCTAATGTAGTTCCTTTCTGTTTCTCACCTTACAGGTGAAGGATATGTTAGCGATTAAGTATGCGGAGCTCGTTTATGCCGGCCGTTGGTTCGACCCTCTTCGAGAATCTCTTGATGCCTTTATGACGGAGGTTTCTACTACCACCACTGGTTCAATAAAGCTTAAGTTGTACAAGGGAGGTATTACTGTGGCTTCTCGAGTGAGCCCCAACAGTTTGTACCGAGAAGACATTTCTTCTTTCGAAGAGGGAAGTGGAATTTATAATCAAGCTGACGCAGCTGGTTTCATCCGTTTGTATGGTCTCCCTACAAGAGTGAGAGCGATGGGCAAAGGACTGTAGATAATATAGTATGGAAATTTCGTAAAGTTTATGACTTTTTTTTTGAACCGGAGTAGAGGGATATCATTGGACAGTTTCAATATATTAGCATCGATTCTGCTCCTATGCCTTTTTGGGTCTTTCCGATGGTAGACAAGGAAAGGTTTTTTGCAACAGAACGGATTTTTGTTTGTAATAAGAATAGTGGGAGACAGTTATCTGTCTGTAGAACAGGCTATCAGATTCAGGGAGAGGAGAAACTTACCTCTTTCTGGAACAAATTATGTTGGGTACTCCCTCGATTACATGGGATGTTAATGTTATCAATCAATGGAAAGTAATTCCTGTAATTGTTATATGTTTCTCTCTTAGTGAGGGATAATCAAAGGCAGGAGAGCTGGTTCATAATATAATCCTATCCCATGTAATACCCTCATTTTTAAGGGAGTATCTGTTTTCGCATAGGCATGGGACTTCGGTATTTTGCTCCTCGTACTATGTATGCTTAATTTAGTGTCGATTCAGTTAATGGTTGATTCGACTAAGTGTGTGTGAGTTTAAAAAGTGTGGGAAATAATAGGCTGATGTCATTGAAAAATTCTTCTTTCGTCGCTTTTCTTTCTGGTGACATCAAACATACCGTATAATTTGACTAATGTCTCCATGGGAGAATGCTTGCCATGATTATTGTCATGGTCGAAGTAGTAGGCAGTCTTTTCTTGTTACTGTTTTATTTGTCATCTTAGGCTGAACCTGTATCAGCCGAAAAGTGATGTCGTTTATTGAAAGTTGTACGTTTTCGTATCATTCCATACTATTTTTTTTTTCTTTTCTAATAAAACATGTTTATTGGAGAGTTGTCAACATTCTCTAAGCTTTTATGTGACAACCTGCTGTGTGATTTTTTGATAACCATCTGCTCATTCTATCCAGTTTGTGGGTAGTGTCCTCCTTGCCACAAACAGGATGTGTACAATTGGTACACTTGAAAAAATCAGATGTGGTCCACGAATGAGCGTTGACAACCTGACAATTGGCAAAGGGCATGTGCCTTCAGGGTGGATTCAATTTCACCGAAACCGACGAAAAAACCTTTGACGGCGGATGTTTATGATGCTCCTTTTGCCATCCATTAACCTTTAGGGAAAGGACTTTGCATTTTAAAACATAACAACCCAGCTCGTACAATGATAAAATACGCACGTGCAGATCTTAAGATTTAAAACATTTTTACAAATCTTAAATGTCGTTCGTCTGTACATATATTACATTCAGATTTTGCGCTTGAATAATCTTTGACATGCTACCAACCGGAATAAAGCACGTAGGCGAGTGGTACCTTGCTGGCACTACCTGATGGGATATTGATCAATATATCAAAAAATTATTAGCAACACTTGACGGACAATCAACATCCGTTTACTTGTCATATTTTCCTCAAAAAATACCACTCTCTTTATCATCTCATACTTCACAAGGAAAACACGCATTTAGTTGTTCTTTTCAATAAACAGAAAATATCATTCTTCTTGATTAGAATAGCATTTTACTTGAAATAAAAAACAAACTTTGATTTTCTAATTAGAAAATGATTTGTTCAGCTCACTTGGCTTCCTAGCTTTGTTTTTGGCATCTTTTCGTGACAAAAATGTAAAGTTCTCACCACTTAGTAGTACTCTCCTCACAGTTTAGACAGTTGTGACTCTTTGAGTGTACTAGGCTAATCTCCTTAAGGTTAAAAAATATATGAAGACACATTTCACATAAAAAAACCTAAAAGACCTTAAGAAACCCTGGAAAATTCTCAATGTAAAACGTCAGACATATTGATGGCCTTTTCCTCCTCTCAAAGCAAGTTCTTTGACGCAATGACATCCTCAAAGATTGTAAGAGCTAGTCCATACATATTGTCGTAAGTACCATAGTTTCCAAGTGGTTGCATGTAATTTTAACGTCATTTACAGCGTTTTACAGTAAAAAGAAAGTGACAAAACTATTATTACCAATCCAAACAGTGATGCTCTCTTAGTTGCTTCCTAGACGTTATCTTGTTATTTGAAGTTCATTATTATAGTGTTATCTCTTCATTTTCGGAAGAACGATGACATGAACCATAAATCACCTTTTGATTGCTTGCCCCGAAAAAAAACCCGATGGTCAATCACAAATTCAAATGATGTTGACTGCTTGAAAAATGACTAAAACTAATAGTGATGGGAAGACTAGCAAACATTGCCAATTCTCCCACCTTGTTTTTAAAAAGGGAGGTAGGATGAACAGGGAAAGCTTATCCTTAAGCAGCTTTAGAAGATCGTGAATGGCAATGAGCACAAACCGTCGGATCCCAAAGCCCCGTATGGGAACTCAAAGACGTTGCGGTAACTATCAGTTTGTTGTAAAGTTACACCACAACCATCCATGAACACATTTTGACTCACCGGACGACGCATGAGTGTTGGAAAGCTCTTCAAAACCAGTTTGGGAATGGAGTGTAAAACAAAGGTGAATATGTTTTTCCAGACTTTCGACAAGAAGATTAAGACTAGTGAGTCGATATATGATGTCGTAAAGTTGTATAACATCATCGTTGAGCAATTAGTTCACAATGGAAGAACTATTCAGAATGAGGATAAGGTGAACGCGTTAGACATTTTTTATTAGCGAGAGGAAGTAGCACGTATGAGTTTGTAGTAAACTATGTAAGATTTTGTAATAAACTATGTGAAATCTAAGAAGAATAGAGAGGAAAGCTCCACTGGTATATGATTTCTCAATGTAACTCATTTCAAACCGCGGATGTCAATTTCCTCCGTGTTACAACGAGAGGTATAGGAGGTGGTCCTAAAAGTCGCTACAAGGGGAAAGAGGAAGGTGCTAGTCAAAGAGTTTAAGCGGATCGGAGCAATGTTACTTGTTACCGTTGGAATCGACTCGGACACTCGCCCGCAGGCTACAAGAATAAAGAGAAGCACTGTTACTATTGTGGCAAATGGGGGACAATACACCGCTCATCGTTGTTAGCGTTAAAGATTTATTAGTGTTAATGCGAAATTATAATTTACAATACTTATTTAGTGCAAGGAGCGGTGGCAAATTATAGGCCACTTCCTTAAATAATGTTTTTAACTCTATTTTGTGATTTTTGGCCATAAAAAGTCGCGACCGAATTAGTATTGTTAACATTAATAACGATGAGCAGTGTAGTCCTCAATGTTAAGCTAAATATGATGACGTAGATGTTGACAAGGGAAGCGTAAAAGGGGACTGCGGTGGCTGCCGCTGCGACGGTGGCTGTGGTCGTGGACGCGACGACAAACAAGGAAATGGCATGGATGACGTAAATGATGTTGGCAAAGACCAAACCTTTCCAATTTCGAATTTAACCAGTGAATCTATGAGCGACGATGGAAGATAAGACAAAGAGTGGATAATTAACACCGGTGCATCCCATCGTGCGCCTCTTTGAGGGGAATTGTGAACTTTGGGGAATAAGGTAAAAAATTAATGCTTTTTATTTGCCTTGTCTAATGGAGTCTCCTAAAGAACCAAACCCTAAAAGAATTGGTGTGAAATGTGATTCTTAACGCTGACCATAAAATCTTCTTGTTGAGCAAGAATACATGAAGACATAAAGACATGACTTCTTGTTGGCATTTATGATTGCGAATACTATTAGTAAATGGGTACTCACTTCGGTATTTGAGAAAAATCGTCCAAAGAGGTGTGGAGCAAGCGAAAGTTGGCAACCCATCATTTGCAAATTTAGGTAGTCACATGATTGTAAATGTGGAGCAATGGAAGAGAAGTGGGAAATTTGAAACAAAGAGGTGACTCGAATTCGGATTCGGACGAGCAGTCGAGATCGTAAGTCCTTGCGAAAAAGGGGAAATCAAAAACTA
Source organism: Zygnema cylindricum (assembly GCA_037447655.1). Taxonomy (NCBI): domain Eukaryota; kingdom Viridiplantae; phylum Streptophyta; class Zygnematophyceae; order Zygnematales; family Zygnemataceae; genus Zygnema; species Zygnema cylindricum. Next base: position 2,397 of record JBBHKE010003403.1, on the reverse strand, counting down.
AGAATGAATTTGAAAAGGGCGACATAGATTTTGGAATAGAAGTTATGACACTCAAAATTTTCCATCGTCTTCGGACACTCGGGAATCTCAAATTTCCCAAACCAGCTTGACGCGCTTTAAGAAAGTGTATCCAAAAGAAGATGACGTGACGGTCATTCAAAGAAGTATTTGCGGCACAAGAGGGAAGAAGTTGGAAAGGCCTTTTTATAATCGGAAAGGAGGAGAAATGCCAACCTCACATTAGTTCATTTTCGATGTGAGGGAGACCAATCATCTATTGTTGTAATCAATGTGCAAGAATATTAATGTCGACTCTCAATCTTATAGTGAAGCGATGTGGTCGGTCGATTAGGATTCTAAGTGGAAACTGGCGAAGGAGAAGGAATATAAGTCCATCCTTGACAATCAAACATTAGAGGAAGTGAAGCTACCATAAAGAAAACTAGTAATTGATGCGAGGTGTGTATTGAACACTAAAAGGCGTGTGTTGAGTGAAGAAAATTAAGTACAACGCACTATTGGTTAGTCACGATTTTTTCAAAAGGAGGGCGTTGACTACACGGAGATATAGGCTCTAGTTGTGAAAGTTGATTCGTTGAGGATCAGTGTTGACCTCACGTCTACCATGATAAAGCATGTCCACGAGATGGAAGTAAACACATCTTTTATTAACAAAACATGAGAAGGCAGCTTACATTAAGGTGCAGGAAGACGTGTCGTCTCAGCCGGTGCGATAAGGTCCGTTTCGAAAATCACTATATGGGTTGAAGTGGGACATGGTACCTTCGTTGGCAAATTTTTTTACCAAACTCTGGCTTTGTAGAGAGAGTGTCAGATTTAAGAGTTCACGTTAAAGGAGAAAGTGACGACCAAATCATATTTCTGGTCTACGCAGATGATTTCTTTATGACGTCCGACTACCTAGAGCGCATCCGCAAATTGAAATCGTATTTAAAATTGTACTTAAAGGTGACGAACTTGGGCTAGGTATATTATATTCTTAGAACTGAAGTTATTCGTGATGAGGAGGAGAATATAAAGTTAAGCCTAGTGTAGTATTACAAGAGTAAGTAACGCGATTTTCCAAGTTGGTATTAAGACCGCTTTCAAACCCCATAATTGCAAACGCTTAGTGTCACAAATTGGAGGAGACGGTGGATGTCCCATATCATGAGGCAATGGTTTGCCCCATGTATTTGAGTGTCAAAAGTCGTCCCTATATTTCGGCGACCATTTCAATTGTGAGCCGACTTTTCAGACTCCAAAAAAGGTTCATTGGGATGTGTTGAACAAGGTTTTCTTTAGCCTCTACCAGATCTCGCAAAAAGTGCCATTAAATCCGAATTTGTTTGGTGCGCTTGCGAAGGACTAAAAACTTCACAAGTGCCATTGAACTCAAACTGTCTAAATAAATCTTCAAACACTCATCCGGAACACCCAACTCACTCAGCATATACTGTTCCACACCAAAGCGGTAGGAGCATAACACGCAGCCAAGTACTCTACTTTCGTCGAGCTTAGTGCAAGGAAAATTTTAAGATATCGTCGCTCCTCTAAATACAAAAATGAAATTGGGAGTCGATTTGCCCAAATGAAAATAACCGCCCCAATCCACATTGAAATACCCGAAACACTCCAAAGAATCTATACCCGAACGGTTTCTCACTCCTCCATTGCTAAATATATTCTGTAAATATTAGCCAATATTGTAAAAACCATAATAGATTTCCCCCACATTTTAGGCCCCTTTGTCACACTCCCTCATTAGTCGCACCACAGGCTCTGAAAGTGCCACAACCTCCCTCACTCTCATCCAAAACTCCGATCTCAGAATTTTGCCCTTAAACCTTTGCCCCCTCGGACATGTATGCAGCTTTGCCTACCAACTGCTTTTAGTTATCATCAAACATTAACCCCTCCAAGTTGTCCTTCACCTCTAGAAACCGCTGGGCGGCTTGAATGGCGGATTCAATGGCGGCTTTGTTGTAACGAAGAACGTCCAAATCTCGTTCAAATTTTGCGCGCGGAAACGAAGCAATGCCTATTTTCTGAAAATTTCGTACATTTTGTCCATATATTTTGTCTGTACACGAAAAGTATACGAATTTTACGAAAATTTCAAAATCTTAAAAAATTAACGCATTTTCGTAAAAAAGTGGAAATAAGTCCATTTGGTACCTCTATGTCTACAACTGTCATACATTTTGTAGACGTCTACAACTGTCACATGTTTAAAGAAACGATTTCGTTCTAGGACATGGGAAAACTTTGAAAATTACAACTGAAAATCTGAGCTAAAATCCAAAGTTTCACACTTTCACTCCCAAGTTTCGGTTAAATGGCACACGAACTGTCCCGAACCAGAAATGGTACTCATCAAAATGTCTGGGCAGTAAG
>JBBHKE010003402.1:49174-65073 GCA_037447655.1 Zygnema cylindricum | reverse complement strand
TGAGCAGATGGTATTTTGCTCCAAAGTATGTCTCGACCGAAAACGTTGACTCTTTTGTGCTCTTAATGTGTGTGTGCCTTTTTATGTGTTTTTACGAACGACTCCCTTATGGTTTTTGTCGGAATTCGAATGTCGATAGTTCAACTAAATAAGTGTGTAAATGCTTGCAAAAGTGCTGTCTAGTAACCCCGTATTATAAGCGTATTATATGTGTTTTCCGGTTACAATACATATATAACACGGGGCTTACCAGATATAGTGTTTGCGCGCGTTTTCGCACTTTTCAGTGATGGGTTGATATGTTTTTGCAAGTACGTTTCATTGGAAAGATAGTTATTGAACAATGGAATAAGCTCTGTCATTGAACAGGCTCTGTTTAGTGTTTTGTATGGTGTGGTACACTGCCCATGACTATGAAACTTAGAGCACACTAATTTTTGTGTGTTTTTTTTTTGACACAAAATCATAAATTATTGTTAATAACTCTACGTAAATGGCCCAAAATGAACCACATTGCATAACTCAATTTATTACTAATTTATTTTTTAAACTTGTTATTTGTTTTTATTTTAAGGCAATGCTGATAATTCATGAAGTCTAATGAAGGTAGGTAATGTTATTCACTCTAAAACAGCTTTTGTCTATTGTTGTAGCGTACCGTTAAGCAGTGTATGTTTTTTGGAACTGTTTATTGAAACCATATGGGGTGATGGATCATATGAGATCTCAAATTTAGTTCTCAAATGAAGATGTTGAATTGTGAGGCCTTAATGGTCTAAAATGGAACGAGCTTTTTTCAGAAAGTGGCTCGCGAAAGCTTTATGTATGAGAACGTAGGGTTTTAAGTTCGTCAAAAAGAATAAGAGCACAAAAAACAAAACTAATCTCTATTTTCTGGGGAAATACCTATCCATCATCTACAAAAAAATCTATCAGTTGGAGTAAACAACTTTCATTTTAAAGTGTATTTTGTATGTTTTGTAAAAGTTCAAAGTCGAGAACAAGTACGAGAAATTACTCTGACACCAACCGTGCACACCAGAAACGGGCTCTTGAAGTAGTCAAAGATGAACGTAGGAATGTTTTGAAATTTGACCTTTTTTGTACTTTTGTTTAGGTCAAAATTTGCACTAAAAGAAAAGTATGCATGCTAAATTGTGTCTTGAGTCGAGTGGTTGATCAGAATGTTGACCTTAAAGTTGCAAGGTCTTGTACAGAAAAATTTCAGTTTTGTAAAATTCTATTCTAAAATTCGTGATTTTCATTGACAAGCACCTTCACTCTAACAAAAAAAAACAAGAATGGCCTTCCTTTCAATCACTTTGGCCTTATTTTTTCATATTGTAATTTTTGTCATTTTCACATACATCCAAAATGACGACCTGCATAATTTGGGGACCTTAAAGCTTCGACCATGGCTTCCTGCTAGGATTTTTTGACCTTCTTCTCGTGTACCAGGCGCCAAATATGGCGTGCTGAAGAAATTGTAGGCAAATTAGCTCCTTTCATTCTCTCCATTTTTACTAATCGGATCTACCAGTTTCGGCTGACTTTTTTTTTCTTTTCGTGGCCATCTCTTACCATTCTTGCCGCCCAATTTGGCGTGCTACTAGTCAGCTATCAAGATTTTTACACTTACTGCCTTCTTCCGTCAAAATCAGCTCGTATTTTGGAGAATTTCTTTCTCCTCGGCGGCCTTCCAAAAGCTTCAACCATGGCTTCTTGCTAGGGTTTTTTGACCTTCTCTTCGTGTATCCGACAGATTCCGGGCCAAATTTTGCGTGCAGTCAGCCGCAACTTTTTTTGACTGTCACCCAAGAAGCCTTTTTTATTTTACATTTTCTTTTACCTACTCGGGTCCACCACGGGGATCTTCCGGGGCAAATTTTGCCCTTCCACCCAACGCGCTCAACCAAAACAGGTTTGGCTTATCCCTTGGTTACTTGGCCCCTTCTACCGAGTGGCCTACTTGGTTGGAGTTTTTCATCTTTTACGACTCAAAATCACGTTCTCCATGGCCCCTCAAAAGCGGCGTGCGTCCCGATCATTGTCTCCCTCTTCTTTCGATCACGCGCGACCTCGACAGGGGAACCCCCAAGATTAACCTCTCTCTCATTTGCATTCCCTTCCATTGGGTCATTCCAACATTGCACGTGCAAAAGCACCCTCCCATGACCGCATCCGCCGCCAACAACTCAACCACACACATGCCCGTCAACCCACCACCCGCACCTACTTTTTACAGTATGCCATCCCCCGCCGTACAACTTGCACGTTCACTTCCCCATGTTGGCCCTTATCGCCCTCCTCATCTTCGGGAACAATTCCACTTTCCTCATTCATCTTTTTCTCCCTTTTGCATCAAAATTTGTGTATAGATTCTAAATTATCATCATATGTATGTGCAACATCCGATTTTTTTCAAGAAGAAAGAGAAGACGAAGAAGAATGGATTCCTCCTACACAACCAAAAATAACAATTTTTTTTGGCAACATTTCCAAAAATACGTCAAGTACCCACAAGGTTAGTGGAGGGTTTTTTGTCCACACGTCGTTCGTTCAATCTAAACAGAACCCCATCCATTACACCGAAAAGCGTACATAAACAGGAGTAGGGAGAAGACAAAGTCAAAAAAGAAAAAAATAAGGAAAGAAATCTCCTCCCACACCCAAAAGCCAGATAAGAGCGCAACACAATAAAAAGGAGACAGAGAAAGAAACACGGAGGAGAGAAACAAATAGGAAAATGAGGCGAGAAAGAAGAGCGAAACATAAGCGAGGGAGAAGAAAAAAAGGAGGAGAGAAAAAAGAGTGAGGAGGATATGAATAAGGAAAAGAGAAGAATAAAAGGAAAGGTGGAAGAAAAGAGAGAGAGAAAACAGAAGAAAAAAAGGGAAAAGAGAGATGAAACTTGGAAGAGAAGGTGAGAATGAAGACGACCAAGGAGAGACAAAGGAGAGAGGAAATGGAGGAAAGAAAGGGGGAAGAGAGGGAGAAGAGAATGGTGATAAACTTATCCGGGACATATTTCTTTTATGAACCCCACTTGAGGCTTTGTTTTTTGTCGAAAGTGGCTTATAACATGGTAATATGACGCATACCTTATAATTTTATTTTGCTCCGTTTCGCGACACAGTTTGTTACTTTTTCTCAGCACGTTGGCGAACACAAAACAACAAGCACACAAAGAAAAAATTATACCGATTATTGGCTCCATTATATACATGTAACTTCGCGGAACAGTTTACTACCATCTTTTCACTGCATCAACTAAACGACGGATTTATATATGGGTTTGTTGCACCCTCTACCACCATCCAATATCCTCTCCTCTGTTGAAGGGCATGATCTTTTTGAATCTTTTGATTACGATTGTGAAGCCTTCACCAAGGCACTCATCAAGTCCCTTCACCTTTCGGCGGGCAATTCCCTTTGGGATGGTTTATGAATTACTTCGCCATATCTTTCCTGTTGAGACCCCATCCTTGGGATTCGACCTCCTGTTTAAGGTAACGTCCGAGATGGCTCGTGAACACATTCCCCATAGTGTAGTCCCGCTTCTTTATGCCACTCGACTCGCGGTTGTTTCTAAGCCTCTTGGGGGTTCAATCGCTATTGGTGAAGTATTGTGCCAATTGGTGGCTTGCGCTATTTGCATCCAACTACAAGGAGCGGTTCACGACCATTTTTCACCGCATCAATGTGGTGTTGCTACAAAAGGGGGTTGTGAGGCGGTTTTCCATGGCTTGCGAGTTCTTTTCGATCTATATCCGGATTAGGTGGTCCTTCATCTGGATGTAGCTAACGCTTTCAATACTGTTGATCGTATTGCCATTTTCTGAGAACTACGACATGCACCTTCACCTATCAAACAACTCTTCCTTTTTGTTCGGGCTTTTTGTTTTCGGCCTAGCTCGCTACTCTTTCCTTTTCGGGGTCCCTAGGGTGATGTTCCCACTTTAGAGTCCGCAATCGGCACTCTCCTAGGTGATCCTTTAGGTGCACCTCTTTCTTTTTTAGCCCATATTCAAGCATTACGCGCATCAGCTACAACCTTCTCTGGTTGTATATCTCCTTCATTCGCGGATGACACACATATTATGGGTCCGTGCGATCAAGTTTTTTATGCTTTCTCTCATTTTGCGGACCAACTTCCACAAATTAAGCTCTCACTTAAACCATCTAAGTGTGTAGCGTGGTGCCCACGGGGTTCGCCGTTGAATTGCCCCCTCACCGGTTTTTGTATTGCATCCCAAGATGAGGGTATGAAGGCTTTAAGTTGCCCTATCGGCGCTTCTTCTTTTGTTAACCAAGTAGTTGCGCATGCGTTGTTGGAGGAACTTTCCCATAGCAATGTCTCCTGCAAGTTGTCACACTCACAAGTGGCATTTACGATCTTTATCCGTTGATTTGCTCAACGGCATCTCTATCTTGCGCAAACTTTACCACCAACGACTTCTTTTTTGTATTCCCTTAAAGATTTTGACGCCAATATTTTGGGTGTGCTTCACCACCTCGTTGGTCATGGAATTTTTTATCGTCTGGAGGGATCACTCACTCGTCAACAAGCTAGCCTCCCAATTTTGACCGGCCCGTTTAGGTTTGATTTTCTTAGAAAATTTGCGCAACTGACGTATTTTAGTAGTTGGGCTTTGGTGGCGCCAACCATCACTTCTTGTTTCATTATGGATGATGTCCCAATTATAGCTCAAGTTGCCTCTAAGGTGGAGGACGGTCTCTTTCCATATCACCAAGCCCTCCTTTTAGCTCGTGCACTACTACTCTTAGACGCTCGAAACCAAATTCCAACTTTTCAATCTCTCATTACTGACACTAACTTTTAACTACAACAACGCATATTTGAGCAAGTGGCCGCCACTAATTTTGCAAACCTCATAGACGCGCTACATTCTGCTCAAGCCTATGCTCTTTCACGTTATGTTACGGGCCTTGGGTTGGTGCGAAAAGCAACACCAACTTTTTTGACAGTCTGACTACATTGTTTTAGCTCTACGTTTGCGGTTTGGTTTGCCTCACCCTTCCTTTCTCAAGGTATGTTTGCAACCAAACTATTGATGTTGAGGGGAATCCACTTACTTTGTTGCTTGCATAGTCGGAAACGAACTATTGCGTATGTTTTGGTGCGAGATGCCATTGTTGCCATTTGCGTCGATAAAGGGATACATTGGCAAACTATAGGTTTTTAAAATACTTCCGCCCCGGCCTCAGTGTAAGGGTTGTCAGGTTGACTTGGTTTTTCTTCATGGTGTTGGGAGGACACTTGGTGATGTAGTCCTCATGGATCTGAATGGGGCACACATTTTCTTTTAGGCGACTTGGCATACATGTGTAGCGGCTCGGGACGCCTCAACTACAAAGGAAAGAGACTACGCTCACAGAAACCCGCTGAACCATTTTTTTCCATTAGAAGTGGAGATTTTAGGATCTTTGAACAAGTCCTTTGACGACTTCTTTTGTCAATGTGCGCGAAAAACGTTTGAATCCCAAGATCCAAGGAGTCCTCCACATAGTCTTATTATTACGTTCTACCGTCAACATGTCTCATTACACTTCAGTTAGCGCAAGTTGCACCTCTACTTCACTGTAGCACACTAGCGGATGACACGCGAGGTCTTGCAAACCTTCCATCAAGCAACCCGATTCACATCTATGATCTTCGTGGTTGTGGACCTTAACTTGTTTGTCTGTAGACTCGCCTTAGTCTTCATTTTGTGCAGGAGGTCTAACTTTAACTATATGTATTTTTTTTTCAGGTTCTTTGCTCTTGTTTGTAATGTTGTTGTTCGTTTCATGTTTTTAGGCGTAGCTTAGGCGGTGTGCCTCAGAACTTTAAAATGTCTTTAAAATGTTTCTTTGGATTTTAGCTCAAATTTTACGGTTTACTTTTCAAAGCTTATTGTTATTTGGGCCTTTGTTATTTTAAATACGAAATTGTTTTAGACGTTTACAAAATGTGTTGTGACCATGAAACGAAATGTAAACGAATACGAAACATCCTAAAATTGAATGACGTTTACAAAAACGGCGGCGGTTGTAGATGTCGATTTTTTGTGACATTTGTAGATGTTTAGGGCTTTGTGACATTGCGAAGTCATGCTACCTAAAATTCTGTGGGCTCCATAGCCTCCCACAAAATGCACAACTACTTCACACCTATTGGTTACACCCAACAGCCCAATGGATTCCAGACTCATACTGCCACCCTTGTAGACAAAGACTCTGACCAGCCTCACCCATTTGAGGACAAAACTCCCTTCAGTCGAATGCAAAAAGAAATGCAAAAAGAACCTGTGAGAGTGTTCAGCTGAGCAGTAAGTTATGGCTTTTCAAAGTCCTCCTCTTTATACTGATGCTCTGTAAAAAAGAAGATATCACAAAAATTGTTTAAGTCATAAGAACTTCCTCATAGCCCCTATCTACTAAACCCTCGACCAATTAGATGACTGTAGAGTACAAAAGTTTATACAAGGTACGATTCGTTCCTAAGCCGCCATACTTTCTGTACAATTCTGTACGACATCACTCTTTGCTCGCCACCTAGTATAAACGACGCCATGGCTCCTACAACTATAACATACATCAATTGGATAGGGACAAAAACTAGGGCGTCTGGTAGGTACATTGTAGGACCGTGGATCAAATCCCTGCCTGTTCACCCTTTTTGGTACAGAGTACTCCTAGCTCATTCCTTCTCCTTACTTTGTCATCCTGGCTACCGAGGAGACAACAGTGGACTATTCTTTTGAAAGGCTCCTACAACCATAACATACAAAAGTGAATGGAAATTAGTTGCTTTTTTCAACACTACCTTGTGACATCATTAGTGCGTAAGCTTTTCGCTATGGCTTCCCCATTTCTTTTTTTTATCCTTTGTTATTTGATATGCCATCAAACTACGAACAAAGATATTAAAAAAAAAGGAAAAAAAAATTCTCTTTCATTTGATACCATGATTATTGTGTTTCATTTAGAGAAGAGAGAAAGAAGAGCGCTCGAGTGAGATGTGCGTGACGAGCAGTGAAAAAAATAGAGTGTACTTTCCTTCGTGCATTTTTTTTCGAAAAACGTTTGACACGTGCATTCCAAGTTTTCTATTCGTCAACAGGGTAGTATTTTGAATAAAATCAGGTCGCGATTTGATTCCAGTGCAAGTGTGAAGATGAGCTGGAAGTGGGTCGCGAAGATAATAACGCCAAATTGCCGTACCCTCCAAGTTCCAAGAACACGCAAAATGTACTTGTGTTTTTGCCCATTTTTCGTACGGCGGAATATTTTATCGTTGCAAACCCCATTTTCTGTGAAAACGACGGAAAAAAACCCTTACTTGAACACATGGGGACACACCCTAAGCAAGCAGGCCTTTTATTTTCTTGGATAGGTCAACAAATGTTGCATGTGGCATTTTTTTTCATAGATGTCCTATGCGCATAAAACGCACGAAGTAAACTAACGATTACTACGTACAGTGCGCATTAAACAATTTCAAACTTTTTAAAATTCGCATTTAAAATCGTACTTTTTTAATACTTTTCAAATTTAAATATTCAAATATTCAATACACTAAAAACAGAAACGTGCAACAAACCAGCGACCAGAATGCCACATCGATGGTACAACATGGCCTTGTCAAAAAAGTCCACAATAAAAAAAACAATGTGCATAATCAAAAATGACAAAGTTCACTTGAAGCAAAAATAAACAAACGTTGTATTAATCTCGGGGATAAGTTCTAATTCCCACATTAAAACAATGTCAACTCATTGCAGGATATGAATATATATATATATATATATATATATATATATATATATATATATCCCCTATCTCTCTTTACTCCAAATCTACGTCAAACATGTCTTCATCAAACTCCTCTTCCTTACCTCCCCTTCTTCTTCCTCCCATGCTACCATTTCCTCTTCATAATTAACGTCCCTGGTGTTTTGTAATAATCTGAGATTGGTAAAAAACCCAAACCAAATCATTGGTTTTTTCAGCAATCAACCGGTTCGTGTTCCTTTTCTATGGTCAGAGGTTGACCAATTCCTCTCACATGAGCTGGCAACTGTGCACTAAGCAAGGATCTTAATTGCTACTTTTTGTAAGATAGGGGTGATAGCCCCAAACTGCTACCACCACTTTCACCCTGGCATCTGCTTTGCACAAGTCTTTGTCACCTCCCACCCAAATATGCCCTCAAAACCTTTACACTTAGAAAACTCAGGATAGGCTGCAGCCTGGTCTGCAGCCTAGTCTGCCACATCAGGTAACATCTTATCAAACATTATTTGGAAACCTTCCATTATTTTCACATTTGAAAGTTGACCATACTCATCACTTAGGTACTCAAGATCAAGTAAAAAGCCAGCAGCATATATGGGGCTATGTGCCATCTCCCATCTGGCGATGGAAGACACCTTGAACTTTTTATAATCTACAGACCTTCCTGATTTTGCGGTCCTCTATTGCTGGATAATTTCACTAAGAACTCCCCAATAGTGTAAAAACCATGATGAACCTTCCCCACATTTGGGCTCCTTTTGTCGCACTCCCTCATCGGCGGGACTACAGGTTTTGAAACTATCACAGCCTCAGTCACTCTCTTCCAAAACTCTGAGTTCAGGATAAAACCTTTAAACTTTGCACCCTCTAACTTGTATGTAGACTTCAAAAACAACTATTTGTAAGTATCATGAAACATCAAGATCTCTAAGCTATCCTTCACCTCTAAAAACCTCTATAGAATGATAAAATTTGTAGCAAACTTGGTGTCTCCAGGTTTCAAAAGCCTAAGTTTGGATATTTTTTTGGAACAAGGCTGCAATTATGTGATGATTCATGTTAAATTTCAACACCTCCTTCGCCTATCGAACAGGTGTTGAAATAAATGATAATTTGCCCCAATCCTTGAACATTAGGTCCAATACGTGGGCAGCGCATGGCGTCCACGCGATGGAAGGATATTTTTCCATGATCATCGAGGCGGCAACCTTGTTCACGAAGCAGAATATGTCACAACTTGTACCACATGCTTGACCCCCACCGCAAGAACTCAATTCTCTAACACTTGACAAACATATTCAACATCCTTGATTTTCCCTCGAGTGTCTTCCGCCTTGAGAAACATGTCACCTTTGGGGGTGACAACTAAAGTGTTCAAGAGAGGTGTATAATCAACGGTCGTCCAACAATATGATGTGATAAAGGCACCAGTGATTTTTATGGTCTCCACGCATCTTGCCAAATCGCTAGTGATCGTTGCATTTGTCTTTGACATAAGGCGATTTCTCATGGTATTCCTGTGAGGTAACTTGTAAGATGACCATATATCTTTGGTCTTCTTCACTGCTGCCTTAAAATATGGGTCGTCTAATAGTCAAAACGGCAAACCATTGGCAAAAAAAGCTTTGCCTATGAAACATCCACCTATTTTTTGTTATGCATATTGAATACATAATTTATTTTTGTTTGAACACCTTTTACCTTGCTACTTTGGCTGGATCCAGATCTATGGCATCCAGTGAGCTCATCCAAATTAGATATGACACGTTTTTGAGAGCCATGAGAAGATTTTGCAGTTTCTGATGCATTTAACTCCGCTTACTCTTCATCTGGACATAAAATGCAAGCTCTAATGCCCCCACTTTCAATATTTCCAAGGAGATGGTTTCTAATCTTAGTTGCTTGACCAATGTATTCAAACTTGCGGTAAACACAGATGCATATTTTGTTATTCCCAAGCAACTCTCCGTTCGAAGCCTTAACGTGACCCCACTCGATTCCTCGTGGCCTATGAAACTCTAAGACCTCCATTGGCCCTCAGAGTATGCAGATCCAAAAGAAGCTAATCTAAATAGTGCCGTCTCCAAGTTGATATAAACCCAAATGACTGACCCCTTGACAGTCATAACCCCAATATAGATTCACCCCTGTGAAATAACACTTTTTGTGTGCTCAGTTCCACCACAGAATGCAAAGTTAGAATATGAGATTTGGACACATTCCCCCACTTTGACTTTCCCTTAAAAATACCGCCACCCTGGCAGACAAAAGCTCTGACCGACTACACCCCTGTGTAGCCTGGACTCCCCTGAGTCCGCAGCAAAAAGAATCACTGAAAATGGTCAAGTAAAATGATAGTTATGGCTGGCCAAAGTTTGCCATTTATACAAGGTGCTCTCTGGGAGAGGCAGCTACCTACCCAAAATTTTCTAAGTCCTATTCCCCCTCTAAAACTCTATCTACTGAATTACGGCACCAATTAAAATATTGTAACGTACAGAAAAGTACAGGTGCCGGTGTACTTTATGTACGACCATCGTACGACATGGCCAAAATGTCGACACATGTCATATCGAGATTCGTTTCCGTAATCCAATGTGGTTTTGCCACGTGTCATTCAATGTGGCGATGATCGCAAACCGCCAAAATCCTATTCCGCAATCTCGGCATCCTTCGCGGCTGTCCAATCAAATCCGGATTTCAATCGTAGCCGTCATAAATACTTGCGCAGTATTCTTTTTGATGTGAAACAAAATGTGCGGTATTTATTTCGTAACCGTATCGTACTTTGTACTTTATATAACTGTATCTATGTAATACATATATATTTCCAGTTAAATGATAAAGTCTACGTGTAACTAAGTAAATAATTATCAAACCATATATGTCTTAATAGTAGCGCTAGACTAAATGGTTAAAGCTACCGGCTATGATTGCTTAACAGACGACTGGTGCCAGGATCAATTCCTGGATCCGTCCGCTAACTTTTGGTAAGAGTACCTAACTTACCCCCCCCTTGTCTTCTCTAGAGAGCTTAGGCATCCATGGCTCTAGCTCCCTATCCAGCCTTCAGTGACTACAACAAGTGTGGGGGCTTGGAGAGGGGAGTTAGAGGCAGACTGCCTCTGCCTTTTTCTATCCTATTTACAAACCTAGAAAATACACAAATATCAACAGCCTAGGCATGGATGCTTCTCTTTCGATTCGTGAAAACTTCAAGTGTGGGTTCAATGACAAGTTTAATGGCCGGTTGTATAGCGTCTCCAATGACGGCTTCCTGTGAAAGAGGAGTGTGAAAGAGTGTGAAAGAGGAGTGGAGGACAGATGAAAATTTGAGCGCGTAAATGAACCAACGTCTCTTTTTTTGATAATGTCCGTATAGTATTCCATACAGTTTAGACGTACGAAATTTACGAAAGCTAAGAAACAAACGAACATTACATAGTTTGCGTAAAAGAGTCCAAATCCAGACGAATTGGACATCTATGTTTTAAAACAAAGTATTTTTGAAAAACAAATAGGAACACGAATTCGCAAGTGTAATTTTTTTTACAAAAATATCAAACGAATTCAATCGACGTCGAAAAATACATTATTCGCTATGTTTTGTCCGTTTGCATTCAGGTAAGACGAGGCAAAGTACACAATTTGTTTGGTTTTGTCCGTTTGCGCTTGGTTTGGATTTTATTTCGCCAAGGGTCTCAAGATTGCGATGCCATTTCACGTCGAGCGGATAGGAGAAGCAAAGGCAAAGTGAATTTTATTCAACCGTGAAAGGGCACGGGCTGGAAGGCAATACGTCCACAATGTCACGAAAAATCATGCGACGTCATAAGCAGATACAAAAAATAACATGCGTCATCAGAGATTGTAGACGTTGACCGCCGTCACGGGCATGGTCAGCGTATACAACCATCACACCCTTGAGTAACTATGTCGTTGTTACACATATGGACACTTGAAATCCGGGTCCGCCGGATCTGCGCTAACAAACAAAGTAAGCTCGCTAATTTTCAAATACATAAAGACGCACCCTAAATCAATCAAAAGGGCCAGCTTTAAGAAACTATCAGTACAAAAGAAACTTTCAAAAGTGGAAAATACACTGTGTATCGCTATTAGTGATATTGTTTTTGTCGCCACTTAAAACATCTTTTCTTCGTGTGCACTTGTCGAATTGTTTATCCGACGGTTGCGACTATAAGATTCTCACCTTACGATTGGTAATCTCCAAGTGAAAATCGAATATGTGTGCAAAGAGAAAATATGATATAACTAGCAAAAATATCAACGCTAATAGCGATACTCGGTGTAGGGTTTTGTATCGGTAGCTTAATACTCATAAAGTTCTTATGACTTGCCTATAATTGATATATCTATTCGATACATCGGAAAATATAAAATCGAGTATAATTGATCTAACTATGTTTCTTTAGGTTCTGAAACACATAATTTCAACCGAATATAAATAGTCTTCTTAATTAACCGATTATAATTTGTTGATCTGTTTAACAAAAGTCGTAAATTGTTTTGTACTTTTCATAATAAATACAAGTACAAATGTAATCGTGGACATAGTCAACCATATCGACACCCCGCCAACAACTTCTACAAACCCTATTCCATCCATGCGACCAGACACAAATTGTTCACTTGTCCATGTTGCCCCTTCTCGTCCCCCTCGTCCTTAGCAACAATCTGAAAATTCACCTTCTATCTTTTTTTTACAACAATCGTCTTCATAAGCCTCCCCTCCTCAATATTATCAATTTACAACAACCTTGCATATTTTCAACCTTCCCACAATCTAACCTTTCTCACCCCCTCAAGGTCACTTTGGTTTCAGCCTATAATATACGTCCATACAAAATTCCTTGATAATTGTGTTTAAAGTTATTGCGGGTGTGGGTTAGAAAAAACATCAAGCAACCAACCGGATTTGAGAACCATTATGAGGCCCGATACTTAACATCTAACTCCACATCATGTATGCGGGCAACCTTCCTCAAAATGACGACAATATTTTAGCACCTTACCGTTTTTGGGTATTAACACTTGCACCCTCGTCGCGAAATATATAATCTTAACCCACCATCACCATTGTAAGCATGTCCAAACAACTTTTCGACTCCTACGGACTTTATTTGTCGACGACATCGCCAATGTTGCGGCAAGACAAGCATCATGTATGACTTTCTTTAGTTGTTTATTCCCTTCAATTGCGCATGATATGCACATTGCGAGTCACCGCAATGAAGTTTTCTCCAGCTTTCATCCTTTTCTTCAGCAAAATTGTAAGATTCATTTATCTGTTAAATTGTATTAGTGTGTCGTTTAGTGCTCGAAAGATTTGCCACCTGACCTCTCCCCCTATATGGGTTTTTTTATCGCTTCTTAATAAAAGGCTATTAAAACTTTAGATTTTCGAATCGATGGTTTTTCATGGAATAAAGCCCCATTGGCGTTGTACTTTACTGCAAAGATTTTTGGAGTCCCATACTTCTGGTCCTATTCTGGATAACAGTACCACTTTCTTGTACGTAAGTGCAGGTCATCCTTGATTGGGGATCCGTACGTTTCTTCTTACAAAGTACAACTTTTTTGTGCGAAAGGGTACGTCCCCATGTAATCGATACTTTGATAAAGTATTTTGGACTGCAGTAAAGATTCACTGTACTACTTTGAAGAGCGTCCCTTTGTGCGAAAATGAAATCCCAACTTTGAAATGTGACGGTTCTAGACGTAGGTATAATTTGTGACGATTGAAGATGACTACGAAACTTCCGACGATTGGTGACGCCAACAAAAAAAGCGGCAATGGTCGACGTCTAGATTTTGTGAAATTGTAAATGTTTAGGGTTTGGTAACATAATGACGCCTTGCTCACTTGTAACAATATCAACATCACTGGTTCAATAACTTTCAGCCATGGTTTCCCGATTTCTGTTTTTCTACTTTTATCACTCGACTTGCCATAAAAAAAACCCTAAAATATTGTCAAAAATAATATTTTTCAACGATCTTTCATTTTTTACTAATACTTTTGTGTCTCATTCTATAAAGTGTGAGATAAAAGCGATAGTTTCAAAAGGAGAGGGGAGAGGCGACGACGGCGGTGTATTTGTAAGGTAAGACAGGCAGATCCGGTGATCTGCGGACTGCTGCAGCTGGAGAAAAGTGTGGCGAAGGAGAAGATGTAAGAGCAGGGGATTGTGGAGATTGTCTGGTTGGAGAAGCGGGAGGAGTGGATGCAATCAAGGGAATGTGAACCCTTTTGTCTGATCGTAATTCCACCAAGGCTTCTACTGCGAAGGCGTCTTCCACCAGCACAACAGTTGACACTCCTCGAGGAGAAACGTCAATGCTAGGAAGTATATCTGCACCCTAACCTTTCCCATTAGGTCTTGTGGTTCTAACCCCTTCCCGCTGAAGAGGGGTGTCTCGGTCGGTCTCCGGAGGAGGCATCCCTAGCGGCGTTTCCGAGATAGCTGTGGGTTCCTGAACTGATGCTTCGAGGTAGGGCATTGTCCTAGGGAGGTGAGCCTCCGCCCACTGGGAAGTCCACGAGACCTACGCCTCCCTTCTTGTATAAGGGTCAACTCGTATTCCCATAAAGCCCGCCTTTCCTTTTCTAAAGCCTCCCAATCTACCGTAACCAGTCCACCCCGTCCCAGAGCCTGACCTTGTGCCTTGCCTACTATTTCCACCAACCCTTGAGCCCTGCTAACCACCTTAGTCAGATCTGCAATCCCCATGCCCAAAACTTCTAGGTCTATTTCCATTATCCTCCACAATCCTCCCGGAGGTTGAACGATTGGTGGAAGCGGAGGAAGTTTTTTTGGTGCGGTTGACCCGGTAGAAGGTAACGTTTCTTCCTTAACAACGGGCGTGAATTTACTGTCACAATGGACAAACCGGTGCACTCTCTTGGACTCTGGTAACCCCTGTTTGCTGGTTCCTTCCCACCCCGGTCCCGAGAGGTTGCCCTACTGTCACAGTGGACAAACCGGTGCACTCTCTTGGGCTCTGGTAACCCCTGTTTGCTAGTTACTTCCCCTCCCGGTCCCGAGAGGTTGCCCTGCTCCTCGGCGATGTGTTGGTGGCAGTGCCCCGAGAACGGATGGGTTATTGGTGTTAAGTCCAAAGCATCCCTTGTTCCTCCCGGACTAAGGTTGAAGAGCCACTCTACGATGAACTGCTCAATATTTCCACTACACCTCCCACTGGGCGTACGATCCGGGCTCGGTCTGACCTTGCTACGCGCTGCACCAACTCCTTCTTAACCTTCAACTTAGGAGATTGTGAAGGGCTAAGATTTCTTTGCGACTTGGCCGGTTAGGATCTGCTAAAATTTTGGGATCCATGTACATCTCCACTATCGGAGCCTTAGATCTCGTATGACGTCCCACTTCGAGAGGGTGACAGGGGACCGATTCCTTATGTGCCAAGCCCTTCTTACGTGATTTGGGGGACTATTTTTGTCTCTCCTCCTTCTCAGCAGGCCTAGATCTGGCCGCCTCGGACAAAGTTGGGAAATTCTTAGGGGAAAAGACGGAAGAGATGGAGGAGAGGGTTGCCTCTCTGGTTGTTTTGGAGGAGTCTCAACTACAGCACGCTCAGGCATCATTCGTTTAAGGAATTGCTCTATGTTTAAAGCTGAGGTGAAAGTGACTGCTTCCTCGGGCACCTGTGACTCTTCCTCTTCTGCCACTGCTTCTTGCCTTTCCCGTTCTTCCAGACTGACACCGAGAATATCCTTGTCCTGAGTGTGACTCTGAGACCTCCATAAGTCCTCAGAGTAGACAGCTTCCAAGAAGCCTCTAGGATAATCCTGACCCCTTTGTGTTCCAGCAAAAACAACTCCCACCCTGGCAGACAAAAACCCTGACCACCTCCACCCCTGTAAAGGCAAGACTCCCCTGAGTCGGTAGCAAAAAGAATATCTGAATTTGCTCCCCTGAGCAGTAAGTTATGGAGGGTCAAAGTTGACCTTTTGTACAGAAGCTCTCTGGGAGAGGGGGTCCTATCTCCAAATTTTTCTAAGTCCTATATCTCTCACAGACTCTATCGTTGAAACTGGGAGGTATTGAATGACGAGT
>JBBHKE010003402.1:0-49164 GCA_037447655.1 Zygnema cylindricum | reverse complement strand
GAAAGGAGAGAGGAGTGGAGACAGTGAAAAGAGTGGAGAGATGACATGAAAGAAGAGGAGATAGCGAAGATAGAGAAAGGAGGGGAGAGAGAGGGGAGAGAGGAGGAGAGAGAGAGAGAGAGAAAAGAGAGGAGAGAGAGGAGAGACACGAGAGGGCGGGGAGAGAGAGGGACTCAAGAGAGAGGAGAGAAGAGAAAGAAGAGATGAGAGAGGAGAGATGAGAGGAGAGATGAGAGGAGAGAGGAGGGAAGAGGGTAGAGGGAGAGGAGAGAGAGAAAAGAGAGCGGAGAGAGAAGAGAGACGAGAGGAGAGAAGAGAGATGAGAGAGGAGAGATAGAGAGAAGATAGAGAACCGTGAGGGAGAGAGGGGAGAAAGGAGAGGAAAGAGAGAAAAGAGAGAGAGAGGAGAGACACGAGAGAGCGGAGAGAGAGAGGGAGGAGAGAGGAGAGAACAGACGAAAAAGAGAGAAGAGAGGAGAGGCGAGTGAAAAAAGAGGAGAGAGGAGATGTAAGAGGAGAGAGGAGAGAGGAGAGAAGAGAGAGGGAGATAGGAGAGAGAGGAGAAGGAGAGGAATGGAGAGAGAGAAAAGAGAGAGGAAAGATTGGTGAGTGGAGAGAGAGGAGAGGAGAGAGCACGAAGGGAGAGGAGAGAGAGGAGAGACAGTAGAGAAAGGAGAGAGGGAAGAGAGTCAGGAGAGAAGTTAAGAGAGTCAGGAGAGAAGAGAAGAGAAAGGAGAGGGGAGAGGGGGGAGAGGAAAGAAAAGAGAGTAGAGAGGAGAGAGGAGAGGAGCGATAGGGGAGTGGAGAGAAGATAAAGAGATGAAAGAGAGGAGTCGAGAGGAGAGAAGAGAAGAGAGGAGAGAAGAGAGAGTAAGAAAATTGAGAAGAGAGAGGATAGAAAAGATCGGAGAGAGAGAAGAGAAGAGGGGAGAAGAGAGAGAGAGAGGAGAGGAGAGGAGAGAAAGAGAGAAGAGAGAACAGAGAGGAGAGACAGGAGAGAGCGGAGAGAGAGAGAAAAGGGAGAGGAGAGAAGAGAAGAGAACGGAGAGACGAGTGGAGAGGAGAAAAATGAGAATAGAGGAGAGAGAGGAGAGAATGAGAGAGAAGAGAGAGAGAAGAGAGAGAGAGAGGAGAGGCGGGGGGGAAAGACAGAAGGGAAGAGAGAGAAAGAGAGAGAGAGAGGTATCACTAACAAATACACACCAGTGTTACTGAAAGACTTAAGGAGAAAAGAATGAAGAATTTATGTCACCGGACCTATGTTTCCCGGTATTCTTAAAATTTCCCTTCATTATAATGAATGTCAAGTTACTTTTACACCTTCTTTGACATAAACAGGAAAGGGAGAGAGTTTGCTTTACATTCCTCACATATATGTTAAAATTGTATGCGGAAAACAAACCACTGATTCCATGGGTCCAAACAAAGGATACGAGTTTTGCTTCACCGCATACTAAGACATATAGTCCTTAAGAATCCTTAAAACCATTAATAAACAAGATCAACTTATTCTTGTTTCCATGCCAAGTGAGACAGTGGATGAGGATGAGGGTATACTGGTGAACAATTTTCAAACAAAACTTGACAGCTTATTGCAGAAGACTTAACATATACATATGACATGCATACACATTATAAACATATATAGAGATATATATGTATACATATCTGTCTATATAGATATCTTTATGGATACATATATATATACATACATATACACATAAATACATGTGTGTGTGCATATGTACATGTAGGTGCTAGTAACAACAAGTACCTTAGTGTTTCTCCCCCGAACATTGCCGCTAAGAACAGTCCATCGGGCTTCAGCGCCCTCCTGCACTGCCTCCCATCATCCAAATTATTAATAGTTGTGAGGAAAGAATTTGCCATTTGTCAATAATACTGTGATCCAAGAATTCTCTTCAGAAACATCATAAAAAAATCTAAGGCCAAAACTGTCCATGGAGGAACTAATTTTCCAGTCTTAGTTTCAGGTTACGCAACAGTCTAGAAACAGTGGCTATGGTGAAGATCATGTCAGTGAAAGAACCATAACTCTTCCTCCTCGACTTGGAAAAAACGCTTAAAGATTGTAAAAACAAAAAAAATGTGGATTATTTGCTAGATGCAAGAGAGAGATGAGAGAGAGAGAGAGAGAGAGAGAGAGAGAGAGAGAGAGAGAGAGAGAGAGAGAGAGAAAGAGAGAGAGAGAGAGAGAGAGAGAGAGAGAGAGAGAGAGAGAGAGAGAGAGAGAGAGAAAGAGAGAGTATAAAAACGTTCCTATACATCGATTTCATCTTGACACCTGCTTTAGTCAACCATTTGCAATAAGCCTCATCATGTCACAAAGCAAATGACGTCAATAAACACCGAAAAATTGGAAAAAAACATTGCATTGAAAGACATTGTCATTGAACAGACTCCCATGAATACAATGACAAAAATTGTGAACCAACTATATGAAGAAAAACTTCCAAATTTGCCCACCTGTGCCATAGCTCCTGGGAGGTCGTTCACCCAATGTAAACCTAAGGAGCTGATCACAACGTCCAGTGACCTGCAAAAATTTACAAGGCAGTTTTTTTATGATTAATCATCTTAACCAGCAAAATATGACTGTCGTTACTCTAAAACCGTTTTGTTCTGATTATCATCTTAACCAGCAAAATATGACTGTCATTACTTTAAACCGTTTTATTATGATTAATCATCCAAACCACCAAAATATGACTGTCATCACTTTAAACCGTTTTATTCTGATTAATCATCTTAACCAGCAAAATATGACTGTCATTTCTCTAAACCGTTTTATTCTGATTAATCATCTTAACCAGCAACATATGACTGTCATTACTTTAAACCGTTTTAGTATGATTAATCATCTTAACCAGCAAAATACGACTGTCGTTACTTTAAACCGTTTTTTTTCTGATTAATCATCATAACCAGCAAAATATGACTGTCATTACTCTAAACCATAAAACAAACGAAACATGGATGCCCTTTTTTTTTCATTTAACCTGTAGCTTCCTTGAACCGAATCGAATTTTTCATAGACCTTATAAGGAATATGTCAAAACCTTTACAAATAAGTGAATGACAGGACAAAATAAAAGCATTGCAATAAAAAATAAACTATGTTCCTTTCACAACTTTCCAAACTTGTTAAAAGCATCGACGCCGTACGAACTTCAATAACTCCTAAAGAAGATGAGGAGCAAAAAGAGTTTGACATAAATAAACCTATTTTACTTATTTTGTCTCCAGGTTTTAAGTTGGGAAATAATCATTCCGTCCTATTACAGCATACCCTTCTGAGAATGGAAGAAACTCTTCATCCCCCACTAAAGGAATACACTCGATATTGGAGTTTGTATGAGAAGATTCCTTCATAATCGATTCCCTCGTATTCTCCAACATTCCCCTTGAGATGTCCATGACAAAAAGTTTATTTATGCCTCCTTTAGAAAAAAAAAAGACAGCAAATGAAAGATAATTAAATAAAGATTAACCTTGGTTTACTATGAAATTGCATTCATTGTCTGCAAATTGCATAAGATATATGAGAGGTAAAGACTCTCAAATAGAGGAAGTAATGTCATAGGCTTCACTTTTGCGGGTCAATTATTACTGAAAGTAAGAACTATTTGACAAACATATTATGTTCTATATAAAACCGTTTTTTGAAACAGAGAGAGGGAGAGGGAGGGCGAGGGAGACGAAGAGGGAGGGCGAGGGAGACGAAGAGGGAGAGAGAGGGAGAGAGACGAAGAAAGGGAGAGAGAGAGAGACGAGAAATGTGATGCCCTCAAGACTGAATCGCATGATCAATGTGAATATACTGAGAAGTGTGATGGACTGTGATGCCATCAAAAAAGGTTTAAGCGAAAAGGTTTACAGTGTATTGGAGAATCACTGACAGGGAGTTTGCTTGGAAAGAAAGATGTACGACAAATTTTATCTTACTGACCACACTATTAATAATAAATCTCTCTCCCTCTCTTCTTCTCTTTCATTCTTCCTCTCTTCCCTCCTTTTACCCTCCCTCGCGCCCTTCCCTCTTTTCTCTCTCCCCTCTCTCTCTCCATCCCATTCTCTCTCCCCCTCCCTCTCCCTCTCCCTCCCTCTCCCTCTCTCTCCCTCCCACTCACTCTTGGAAAGAAACCTCCCTCGATGACACAGGTTGGAGAGTGGAGTCAGCCAACTCACTCACAAAAAGACAAAAAAAGAACTGTACCAGCATAGAGCGGCAAGAGCGAGGAGCAATAGCAAGTAAGTCTCTGGTAGTTGTTGTTTTTGGTTCTTTAACCTTTCTGACACATTTTTATGTTCTAAGTTTGCTATGTACGGGAGTCCGTAATAGTCAAAGTTGGAATCTTTAAACTTCCTGTACTTTGGTTTCATTTCATTATGTATGCGAGTTCAAAGTGATTGCCATATTGGTTCTTTGGTTCTTCCCACTCTTTAATATTTATATTTTCTATATATGAAGTATTTATATTTTCTATGTATGAAGTATTTATGTTTTCTACGTATGAAATTCGGTAATAATTGCTGTTGGATTCTTTAATATGTATATTTTCTATGTATGCCATTCCGTAATGATTGCTGTTCGATTTCTTAAATTTTCCACATTTGAGTTTTATATGTAATTCATGAGAGTTTGTGACCTTAAACTTCCCACAATTAGTATTTATATTTTCTATGTTTGTAGAAAACTTAGGGTACTTTCGCATGTGCTAAAGTTCGTTTTCCTCCATAACTTAGAAAAAAACGTGAAAATCCGCAGCCGTACCAAAAAATTGAAATTACCACCGTACAAGTTGCGTTGCCGTGAAACTTTATATGTACTACAGTTTGTCGTCTAGCGCGATGTAGTTTGTCGTCTAGCGCGTTTCGACCCAATTTTGCGTCCCTTCAGCTCATCTTCAAACTTTATATAAAATCACCTCGCGAGGTGATTTTAAATATAGTTACATGAGGTGAGCGAATAGGCAGGCGATGTCGCACGTGTCAAAAGTTTTTGACAATTTTGTGCGCGGAGTACCAAAAAAAAAACCCACCGCACGTTTGCTGCCTTGTGCGTGACTTTTTTTCCGTGCGCTTTTTTCCGTACAGGGGCCGTGGAGGGGGTTTCGACCAACGGACGCCATTTCGCAAAAGCGAAGTCCGTGAAAGCGTCTCTCTCTCTCTCTCACTCTCCCACTAACACGTCTATCTCACAATTCTTGCAATGAAAAAAGGCAAGAAGGGTATCAAATGAAAGATATATAAAAAATATTTCTTTTGGCTGTCTTTTAGCTTATTTTGGTGGCAAGTAGAGTGAGAACGGACGAAAAAACAAAATCGGGAAACCATGGCGGAATGTTTTGGAATTAGTGACGTCGACGCTATCATAATTTGAGCGTGACGTCAAAATGTCACAAACCCTAAACATCTACAATGTCACAAGTAGCTAGACGTCTACAACCGTCGCTATTTTGTAAACGTCATCAATTGTCGCGAGTTTTGTACTCGTCTACAATCGTCACAAATTACACCCACGTCTACTTCCGTCACAATCTAAAGTTACGATTTCATTTCTTTACATACGAATGCTCTGAAAGTTGCACAGAGAATCTTCGCTAAAAAACAAAGTAACAAGACTAAGTTTCGGTTACATGCGAAAGTACCCTTAAACCTAAAAGAGTGGAAAGTTTAAAGAATTCAACAACAATTATTAAAGACTTGCAAACATCAAAAACATAAAAATGAAGTGTGGAAAGTTTAAGGATCGGCTAGAAAATCACATTCTTCACTCCTCTTATCGGTGTTATCCTCACGACCCTTCTCTACGCCTCTCCAGTAAGTCACCTCCCCTCCCCACCCTCCCTCCCTCACACTCCCCTTCCTTCCTCTCCCACTCCCTTCCCTCCCACTCCCGTCCTCACCCTCCCCCGGAAAACTCTCCCCAAAAACACTCTCCCCTCCTCCAACATGCACTCACACTCCCTTCCTCTCCCCTCCTCTCCCTCCCTCTCCCTCTCCCTCCACCTCTCAGATCGGTCAGATGTCAGAGGTCCTGAAGGCGTCTTGAGCAGTCAATCTACCTCGACCAATGAGCTGTCTCCGCACGTGCTCTCCCGCGCCTCCCAAACTTAAACCAACTGGAAAAGTCCGTTTGCAATCCTGAAACAAAAAAAAACAAAAAAAAAACAAAAAAAAACAAAATGACTGAAGGTACTCTTTGTCATTAACAATTTTATTTTACTTCATTAGCTTTATTTTTTATTATTTCATTGCATTGAATTGGACTGGATTCGGCTTATTCTACTGTATTGTACTGTACTATGCTGTATTGTACTGCATTGTACTATATTGTACTGCATAGTACTGCATTGTAATGTATTGTACTGTACGGTGTTGTACTGTATTGTACAGTGTAGTACTGTATTGTCCTGTATTGTACTGTCTTGGCCTATCTTGGACTACATTGAACTGCATCGTACTGCCTCGTCAGACTGTTCTGTGCCGTATCGTATGGTCTGGTATTGTATTTTGTTGTAGTGTATTGTGTTGTATTTGTATTGTTTTGGATAATAGTACTGTATTGTATAGTACTGTATTGTGTTGTGTTGTGTGTTGTGTGTTGTGTGTTGATTTCTATTGTACTGTACTGTACTGTATTGGCTCGTATTGTAATGTACTGTATTGTTTTGTATTGTGTTGTATAGTATTGTATAGCATTGTATGGTACTAATAGACCCCAAGTGATCATTTTTGAATTCCATGACGCATTTTTGAGTGACTAAGGCGTAGCATTTAAGCAACTATTATGAAGGAAGCAAAAGAAAAACAAACCACATGAAAGGACTATTTTGGTTTCGCTAGCCCTGTGTAACTATCAATCTACAACTTCTTCCTCTTACAGAGTAAGCAAAACTAACCAGATAAATGATCTCGTCGCTTTTCTCTAGACCTCTACTACTATCGCATAAACATCGAAGGAGTCTTACAACACGACCAAACCACTGCAAATACATGTTTACCTCGAGACAACCAAAACGACAACAGAAAGAAAAGACAAAGACAAAGAGACAAATGACAGAAAGACAAAGAGACAAAAAAGAAAAACAGACAAAAAAGACAAAAGGACAAAAAGACTATACCTCGAGACGATCGAGAAGTCGTTCCGTCACTTCTTGAAGAAGAGGATCCGGTTTGGTCATGAGGAATGCAGCTCTGTCTCGCTACCAAAAAAAAAACACATTTTAACATATTTTTTATAAACTTATTTTATAAACAACAACAACAACAAATCTTGGCAAGAATAACCGGAGTTAATAAGACAGTTTTTTATATCCAAATTACACCAAAAGGACTCGTAAAAGGAGTCATAAAACAGCAAAACCGGAAACAGTGTGGCGGGTGAAAAGAGGGGGGGGGGGGGGGGGGGGGGGGGGGGAGGGGGAGGGGGACCGGGAGGTGGAGGGGGAGGGGGAGGGGGAGCGAGAGGGAGAGGGGGAGCGAGAGGGGAAGGGAGAGAGAAAGGGAGGACGAGAGAAAGGGAGAGGGAGAGAGAAAGGGAGAGGGAGATAGTAACAGAGAGGGAGAGGGAACGGTAGGGAGTGAGAGGGGGAGTGGGAGAGGGAGGGAGAGAGAAAGGGAGAGGAAGAGGATAGGGAGAGGGAGAGGGAGCAGGAGAAGGAGGGGGAGGGGTGGAGGGGGAGGGGGAGGGGGGAGAGAGAGAGAGAGAGAGAGAGAGTGTGAGAGAGAGACACACACATACAGACGCACACCAGAATATCTTCAGCTTTTAGAGAGAAAGATAATAATTTTCCGAGGATATGAAAGACAACACCTGATGCTGTTTTACTTTTCGATCGAAGATGTCGACGTTCTTGTCACCGATTTGAAAGTTATCTATGCTTTCGAATTCGTTTGCATTCCGTCCTCCGGCCGTGGAATACATTCTCACACCATATTTAGAGTGGACTGAATCAAAAAGTCCAGAAAGGTGCTGCAACATCGGCAGTGGAGACCGTAGTCGTGACATATTTTGTGACATTTTTGATATTTTTGACATTGTGAACAGAATGTCACTTTTTGAATTTAGATATATCCTCCTTTTTTGAAATATTCAGCAAGGTTAATTATTTTCTTTCACTTTGATGCATGGTTCTTTTGTGCTTTTTGTAAAAACATAAGAAGAAAATTTGGAAAGTAAGGAGGAGAAAAACTGAGGCAGCATGGAAAGATTTTAAAACCTTAGAGCATTAAAACTTTAAAAGGAACAGATGTTATTTCATGTGCAGTCAGTATTTTTAGGTTACAAGGTTCGAGTTTAGAGAGGCTGCTACACCGTGTATGGCTATTACTCTATTACACAGTGTATCGCTATTAGGGTTAATGTTTTTTTCGTTTCATAAAACAAATTTTCTCCGTACACACTTGTCGAATTGTAGATCTGACGGCTGCGATTGAAGGGAACGGACCTCAGCTTCCGATTGGCGGTCTCAAACTGGAAATCGGACAGGCGTGTACGTAGAAAATATGTTTTTAAGTGGCGAAAAAATTATTAACTCCAATAGTGATACACGGTGTGGTGTTAATATTTTTTTCGCCATTTAAAATATTTTTTATCCGTACATACATGTCCGATTTTCAATTTGAGACCGCCAATCGGAAGCGGAGAATCTTAATTTTCAATCGCGACCGTCGGATCTATAATCCGACATGTGTGTACGGAGAAAATACGTTTTAAGTGGCAAAAGAACATTAACGCTAAAAGCGATTAATGGTGTACTTTGTGAAGGCGGTTATCTATAATGGTTTCCGTCGTTTCTTTATGATTCTATCAAACGACGGAAAGAGAAACGACAAATAGTGACGGAAAACTGGCAGCCGTCGGAGGATCAGCCTTCCCTTTGCATTTCTTTTTCGAACTGAAAATTGAATTCAACGCAATGCATACGATACGACAACGCCCAAAGCATACGGTACACCGTGAATCACTATTAGCGTCAATGTTTTTTTCGCCACTTAAAACATATTTTCTACGTACACGCTTGTTGGATTATCAATTTGAGACCGCCAATCGGAAGTTGAGAATGTTACCTTTCAATCGAAACCGTCAGATCCACAATACGACAAGTGTGTATGGAGAAAATATGTTTTAAGTGGCGAAAAAAGCATTGACGCTAATACACCGCGAATCGTTATTAGTGTCAAAGTCACTAATTTGGGTTCTTAAAAATTTGATTTTTTTCCTCAAATAGGGTACATGATTTTAATTTTTCCTTGACGTTAATTAAGGTTCCGTACAAAATAGCGTAAAGCCTGAAAGTACACTAAAATTTAAATAGTGTGGTGTACGGTTGATGTCATACCGTACATAACTGTACCTTTTCAAGTGAAAATTTACAAAATATGAATTAAATCAGACGCGCACGCATAGGAACGTGCGCTCAAAAAAACGTGATTAGTCTGACGCGTAAATTAGTATAGCATGTACGGATATTTAGATTCGCGACGGCGTACGATTTCCAATATTTTGTACTAATACATATATTAATGTATATAATCGTACGGCGAATATTCCATTTTTGCTGTTCCCAAATTAGCATAAACGCCAAAAAGAGAATACACCTTTTTTTTGAAAAATTCCAAATTCTTAATTAGCATCAATTACGGTAAATTTTCTTCAACACTATTTAAAATTTTACAGTTATTAGTGTTGGCGGTGTAGCGATTCACGGTGTACTGTACAGTACACCGTCAATCACTACACCGCGCATCGTTATTAGTGTCAACGACACTAATTTGGGTTCTTAAAATTTTGATTTTTTTCCTCAAATAGGATACATGATTTTAATTTTTCCTTGACGTTAATTAAGGTACCCGTACAAAATAGCGTAAAGGACGAATTACAATAATATCTAAATAGTGTGGTGTACGGTCGATTTCAGACCGTACATAAATGTACCTTTTCAAGTGAAAATTTTACAAAAAATGAGTTAAATCAGACGCGCACGCATAGGATCGTGCGCTAAAAAATCGAGATTGTTCTGACACGTAAATTAGTCTTACATGTAAGGATATTTAAATTTCACGACGGCGTACGATTTTTAATATTTTGTACGGATACACATATTAATGTATATAATCGTACAACGAATAATCCATTTTTGCTGTTCCCAAATTAGCATAAACGCCGAAATAAGAATACACCTTTTAAAAAAAAAAAAAAATCTTAATTAGTGTCAATGACGGTATATTTACTTCCACACTATTTAAAATTTGAAACTAATAACGATGCGCGGTGTATTAGAGTAAAAGAATAGAAAGCGTAAAAAAAAAAAAGTGTTATTAACACTAATCGATAATTTTTTTCTTTTTTTTAAATATATATATATACTAATTAATCCCTAAATGTTTGGGTTGTCCTGAATAATAAATACCCGCCCTTTCGATGTCTTCAGAAATATGTGTACCCAAACAAAATATTACAATTCGTACGTCATCGCGATGTTCACACGGTCGACGGACGAACATATGAGAACGTGATTTTTGTCGACAAGTTTGCGTCTCTTTCTTCCAATGCACATTCACATGTGTGCGCAATAGTGTTAAGGGTCTTTTTATGCCTTTGAAATTCAAAAAGTACCATTTAATACGGAGATACCGGGTCTGTATGCCACACTATTTGTATCGCAGTGTACTTCCATTATTAACGCTAATTGAAACAAAATCCCTACTTAGAATAATGGAAAAAATAGAATTATGGATTGTATTTCAAGGTTTTTTTTTTAAAGGGCACTAAATAAGCGTTATTTACTCTAATAGCGATTGGCGTTGTACTTTATTGTAAAGCCCTCCCCTTGAGTTTCAAGGGATGACAAATTGACAAATGTCACTTCTGTCAATGATGGTCATTACCGTATTGTACCCTAAATCAAAAGTGCGAAATGCATGCACTACAGTACACCGCCAATCGCTATAAGCATATTAAACGCTAATTCACTGTAATTCTATAGGGTCCATTCCCCCTATATAATTCGCAGGTCCAAGGAAGCTTATCTAGTTAGTGCCGACTCCAAGTTGATAAAAACCCAAATGATTGACCCCTTGACAATCAGAACCCGAATATAGCTTCACCCCTGTGAAATAAGACTTTCTGAAGCAAAAACACTGACCGACTACACCCCTATGTAGCCGCCTGGACTCCCTTGAGTCCGCAGCAAAAAGAAGCACTAAAAATGGTCGAGTAAATTAATAGTTATGGCTGGCCAAAGTTTGCCTTTTATACTAGATGCTCTTTGGGAGAGGCTCCTACCTACCCAAAAATATTATAAGTCTTTAACTCCTCTCTAAACCCCCTAGTACTGAGTTATGGACCAATCACATAACTGTATAGTATATAAAGGTACAAGTACTGGTGTACCTTTTGTACGGCCATCGTACGACATGGCAAAAAAGTTAACACATGTCATATCCGGACTAGTTCTTATAATCCCCAGAATTCCTACTTCCAAATATTATCTCTCCACGTGGCGCCAGATCATGCCACGTCAGAGAAACGGTACCGTACAAGAAATTTGAGGTGCCGGAGTACTTTCTGTACGAACTTTGTACAACAATGCCATATTGCGACATTTGTCACTTTTGATTTGTTATCTTCCGTTTTGAAGATTCTGTAAACCCGTATGATGTTGCCACATGTCATCCCGAGAGGCGGCGTCCGCAAACCACCAAATTGTCCTTCCGCGAAGCCGGCGCTAACCACGGTCGTCCGATTTATTTCATCATTTAATACAGACCGTCGAAACAAATGTCCGTACTATTTGTTTCGTCCGTACTTTAAAGTACAACTTTTTATATGCCCTATAAACCGTCATCTAGTTAAATGGAAAACCCTACTGGATACTATTTAAATATCTACAAAACCCAATATGCCCTAGCATTAGTCCTAGACCAAACGAATAAGGGTAACGGCTATGGGTTGCTTAACACACGGTTGGTTCCAGGATCAATTCCTCGGTCTGTCAAATACCTTTTTGGTAAGTCTACCAATTATACACCTTGTCTCCATAGAGAGCCAAGGCAACCATGCTTAGCTCTGTGTCCAGCCTTCAGTGACTAACAAGTGTGGGGGCTTGGAGAAGGGAGTTAGAGGCAGGCTGCCTCTGCTCTTTTTCTATACTAAAACAGACCTAGAAAATACATAAATATTAACATTCAGTCTCGGTTTTTTTTTCCAAATTCTTAAATAGCATAGATTATTTTGTTTTTTCCTTTACGCTATTAAGGGTTTTTGTCTAATTAGCGTAAAAACGAAAATACATTGTCATTTCAATAGTATGGTGTACGGTAAGTGTCAGACTGTACAAAATTGTACTTTATTAAGTGAAAAAGTATAATTAATAAGCTTTAGTAACCGCGAACGCATGAGATTATGCGCTCTAAAAAGGGGATGAAATCCGGCTGTCAAATATCACGTTCGCACATATTCGTCCAACAACCACGTTTTGATTGTGTTAACTTACAATTTGTGTACAATTTGTCAGATTTTGTACAAATACCGATATTAGTGTAAACATGTTTGCGATGAAAATATATTTTTTGTCAAAGACCCGAATTAGCATTAGCAAACAATAAGAATGTATGTTTTATTTTTAATTTTCAATTTCCTAATTAGCGTAAATCAATGTAGTTATTGTTATACGCTAAAGAAACATGTACGCTCATAGCGATTGGCGGTGTACTGTAGCTACTATTGTAGCAAAATCTGGTAGCCCCGCGTTTTATCCATAGTATTCTTGTTAAATGCGACTAAGTATGCTTGTAATAAAATTCTACAAGATGTACCGTGAGCACACATTTTTGCACGTTTTATCCATGTATTGTATGTACATTGCCGTATGACAACATAATTTTGCAGCTTTCTGGCGATAAAACGGTGAGCTTCTGTCGCGGAATTCCATAATGGGATTTGCTAATCGCAGTGAAAAATTTTGCTACGCGCATGTAGTTCCATCAGCTTTTAAAAAATAGTACATTTGAAGTATAATTTAAAACAATTTACGTACATTTGCTTTCTGGCGATAAAACGGTGAGCTTCTGTCGCGGAATTCCATAATGGGGATTGCTAATCGCAGTTACAAATTTTGCTACGCGTAGGTAGTTGCATCAACTTCTAAAAAATAGTACATTTCAAGTATAATTTAGTACAATTTACGTACCTTTGAATTTAGATTTGACGGTCAACCCTTCGAACAACTTTAACTTGCGAAATATTGTGATAACCAGTTCAAAATTGCCTCGCTTAAGTCATCAAAATAACTGTAATCCGCACGACACGCCAAGGTTTACGGTAACAAAACTACGGCAAGCACATGTTAATAAAATTGTTTCGCGCAGGCACTTTCTCACTTCACGTGAGCTCGACTGTAAGAGCACATACTGGCTTTTAACTTACCCGCAAAATTGAAATATATTCGTTAATCGTAAATAGTGTGGTTTGATTTTGTCGCAAGTGAGGACCCGCATATTTTTCATTTGGTTTTATAGATATTTATACGCGGGTCCGTTTTATTATCGATTATGAAGTTTATTTCGTTTCGTGCTAGTTAATTTGTTTGTATCACGTTGTCTTTTCATTTGCATCCAAGTTCAACGTAACGCTTCGCGATTAGATTCCATTTCTGTTGCTAAGTTAAAAGCCAGTATGTGCTCTCACAGTGGAGCTCACGTGAATTAAGAATGTGTCTACGCACAACACTTTTATTTACACGTGGTTGCTGCAATTTTGTTACTGTAAACCTTGGCCGGCTGTGTGAATTGTTGTTTTTCTGATGACGGTCGATGTTCGCAAGCGCGACACTTTTTAACCGGTTGTCACAATATTTTGCCAGTCAAATTTGTTCGACACGTTGAACCGTCAAATCTAAATTCAAAGGTAAGTAACTTATACTAAATTGTAATTCAAATGTACTATTTTTGATAAGTTTACGCAACAATTTACGCGCAACAAGAAATGTCACTGCGATTGGCAATACCATTCTAGCATTTATGTTTTCTCGACCACGGGAAGTGTGATATTCCAATTAGAGTTATTGATTCGTTGGCATTAGGCCTTTAACCCACAATAGAGTTAGTAGTTACATTTGTTTATTTAAACTAGTTGTTTCTTAACACTACTTGCGATTCATGATGCATTCAAATCACCAATTATCGCCTTACATAATAACTACATCGTGAATCGCTATTAGTGTTAAATATTTTTTCGTCTCTTAAAACATCTTTTCTCCATACACATTTGTCATATAGTGGATCTAACGGTTGCAATTGAAAGGTAAGGATCTCAACTTTCGATTGACGTTCTCAAAATGAAACCAAACAAGTGTGTACAGAGAAAAGTTGTTTTATGTGGCGACAAATTTGTTTACACTTATAGCGATACACGGTGTAGTGCTGTATATGGGGAAAAAAACTATCGCGATAAAATCGAGAACGGTATTGAATGGCGAGGGGTCTTGATGTATCGTTGGGCAACGAACAAAAATTGCCACTAATAACTATCAGCTCGTAGTGGGGGTCGTACGAAGTACGAAATTAAGATACGGGAATAAAGGACGAAATGATTTTGTAGATGTCGAGACATGGAGGGGAGGGGAGGGGGGGGGGCGTTGTTTTGAACAATCCATTTCAAACCATGGTACGGAATTATTGTCGATAGTTCGGCTCGATAAGTCAAAGTAAATTCATCGCGATATATCGTAAATTAATCGTGATTATTCCTTTACCGATATATGAACAAATATAACGATTATCGGCTGGTCAAAAAATGGTTTGTCGGTTAACTGCAAATGGCTACAGATACAAAGCACTAATAATTACGTTTGTTATCACTTACATTACAAAACTGTACTGTAGCGTCAAGGTATTGGACTATTGGTACAAAAAAACAAGAATTTCACATAAAATATAATTGTTTTGTTCATTGAGTATGATTGTAAGCACGCATAGTACACCGTGAAACGCTACACCGTGAATCGTTATTTATGTATTGAACGCTAATTCGGGTATCTTTGTTTTTCAAATCCTCAAATATAATTATCCATAATATTTAAAAAACACCCTAATTCCTAATTTGAGAAAACGATTTCTTTGAAATTTTTCGAATTCCCAATAAGTGTTAATAACGGTAATTATTCATATACGCTAAAAAAACTTATACTCTAATAACTATTCAGGGTGTGGTGCAGTATTGTTGCTAATACATTAATATTGTAGATACAAAATAGAGTTGTTAGCGCTATTTCGGGTTCAATAACCTAAAGCCAACGAAACATCAACAGTGGGAGTTAGCGCGCAAAACAGAATGTGCACATCTCTATCTGCACCATAGTTCAAAAGTAGGTGTTTTTATGTTAGGCCAGTAGTCGGCGCCTTTATCGTAAGTTGAGTTATGGGCTATTCATGTGATCTTCTTAAATCGCTACTTTGATCAGCGACGGTCCGATCGTCCGAATTTGACGGTGTAAATATTTTTTTTGGTCCGAATGTTTTAATTGGTCCAATTTTTTGTCAGAATGTTTTAATTCGTCCGAAAAGGTCCGAATACAATATGGGTCTAAGGTCATATTGTATGTTTTGCATACAATAGGCATATTGTATGGGCCTACTTTCACCTACTTTTGAACTATGATACACACATCCTCATAATGTAGCCGCTACAGTATAGTCCGTGTTGACTTCACGTTTGACCATGTTTTCACGCGATTCCCGCCGCATTTGCAGCTGTGAATCATACTTGCTGCCCTTTTGTCGATAACACTCACTTTCGCGTGTCAATGCCATTTTTTTACAAATTTTATGTACTTTTGAATCAACCAAAGCGAATTACCGTATGGCTTGGCACATTATAGAGGACACTGCCCATCATTGTTAGCGTTAAGGATGCATTATTGTAGTGCTCATGCGCGATTATAATACGTAATAATAGTTTAATACAAAAAGACGTGGCATCTTGTTGTCTACTGCCATTGTTAGCCTTGTTAACCAAATTTAATGATTTTCTCATTTTCTGCCATAAAAAAAATAATTATAACGAGTACCAACTGTGGGCAGTGTTTTGCAATGGAAAAAATAAAAAGTGTTACAAATTTTATTTTACGCTCTTAGGTGGTACACTCGTACTTTGTGGGTGTTCTTTTAATGTTATCGACACCAATAGCGACACACAGTCCTGTACAACGTGAATCGCTATTGGGGCACTTTCCCAGGTGTTAAAGTTACAGTTATTTTTTTGTCGATTTTCCTCTATAACTTGGACAAAAAAAGAGAAAACACGCAACCGTACCAAAAAATTGAAATTACCACCGTACAAGTTGCATGACCTTGAAACTTTAACTGTACTTCAGTTTGTCGTCTAACGCGATGCAGTTTGTCGTTAAGCGCGTTTCGACCCACTTTCGCGTCTTTCAGGCTCATCTTCAAACTTTATATAAAATCACCTCACAAGGTGATTTTAAACAAAGTTCCATAACGTGGGCAAATATGCATATGATTGTTGATATTTGGGTATTTTCTAGGTCTTTTTTAGGATAGAAATGTAGCAGAGGCAGTCTGCCTCTAACCTCCTTCTCCAAGCCCCCACACTTGTTGTAGTCACTGAAGGCTGGAGAGGGAGCTAGAGCCATGGCTGCCTAAGCTCACTAGAGAAGATAGGGGTAAATTAGGTAGATGTACCAAAAGGTACTTGACGGACCCAGGATTTGATCCTGGTACCTGCCGTTCGTC
The DNA here is from genome assembly GCA_037447655.1 of Zygnema cylindricum. Classification (NCBI taxonomy): domain Eukaryota; kingdom Viridiplantae; phylum Streptophyta; class Zygnematophyceae; order Zygnematales; family Zygnemataceae; genus Zygnema; species Zygnema cylindricum. The sequence continues at coordinate 32,382 of JBBHKE010003402.1, read as the reverse complement.
AAGTAACTCGTAGCCGGTAGCTTTGTCCGTTTAGTCTAGGACTAGTGCCAAGGTATAATGGGTTTGATATGTATATAAACATTCACACGTACGATTTTCCATTTAACTGGATTACGGTTTATTAGACATAGAATCAGTTGTACTATTAGTACCGGACGAAACAAATAGTACGGACATTTGTTTCGACTGTCCTTATTTAATACCAATATCAATCGGACGGCCGTGGTTAGCGCCGGCTTCGCGGAAAGGACAATTTGGCGGTTTGCGGACTCCGCCACTCCGGATGACACGTGGCAACATCATACGGGTTTACGGAATAACCGGAACGAAAGACAACAAATCCGAATGTGACAAATATCGCATAATGGCGACGTCGTACACTGTCCGTACAGAAAGTACATCGGCATCTGTACTTTATTGTACGGTACAGTCTTGTGATTGGTCAGTACCTCAGTACTAGGGGGTTTAGAGAGGGGTTTAGGACTTATAATATTTTGGGTAAGTAGCCGCCTCTTCAGAGAGCATCTTATATAAATGGCAAACTTTGGCCAGCCATAACTATCAACTCAGTTGACCAAATTCAGTGATTCTTGTTGCTGCGGACTCAGGGGAGTCCAAGCTACAGAAGGGTGTAATTGGTCTGAGTGTTTGCCTGCCAGGGTGGCTGCATTTCTAAGGGAAAGTCAAAGTGGAGAATGTTATCCTAATCTCATATTCTTTGCATTATGTGGTGGAACTGAGCACACAGAAAGTCTTACTTCACAGGGGTGAAGCTGTAATGGGGTTCTGATTGTCAAGGGGTCAATCATTTGGGTTTATATAAACTTGGAGTCGGCACTATCTAGATTACCTTCTTTGGATCTGCGAATTCTGTGTGGCAATGGAGCCGATAGAATTTAAAGATATGGGCCCACCATCTAGGGTGCCTATGTTCGATGGAACAGATTTCAATTATTGGGAGTTCACAATGGAGGGATTGTTTTTTGAGAAGCACTTATGGGGAATTGTTTCGGGACAAGTGAGATGTCCGCCACCTGGCTTTGGAGGAGCTTACTATGGAGAATCATGTGAGGCTGCCCAGAATATCAACCGGAGTTCAGATGCAACGGAAGGTGGAGGGAAAAACCTTGCCGTGAATGGGGAATTAGGGGAGAAGGATAAAGGGACACTTATGGTGAGGGGAGCTAGGCTCTCGCCTACGGTTCCACTTGTGGGGGTTATAACTGAACCAAAAACTGAAGAAAATGATAGAAAAAGTTGGGAATATAAAAACACTATAGCAAAACATCTCATACTTAGATATGTATCTAAGTCTATAGCTATCACTCTTTTAAATCTAACCAAGTCTTCGGAAATTTGGGACACACTAATTTAGATTTATAAGAGTGAGACTATACAGAGGCAGCAATTAGTAAAACAGGAAATAAAGGCCTATGTATATAAAGACGGTAGCATGATAGAGTTTTGCAATGATATTGTTGCGTTATATGTTGAGCTTGCTAGTGCGCGATATGTAGAATCTGAGGAGAAAAGGATTAATACACTAATCATGAAGCTTCCACATGAGTACGAAGACATCATCTACCGTATGCAGGAAATGGATGGCTCCTCATGGACTTGGAGCATTACCATGGGGATTATACTTGTGAGGGAAAGCACTTTGGAGCTTCGTGGGGGAAGTGACAGTGAGACTGCGTTTACATCTGGTGGTGACAGGCGAAAGCATGATGCGAGGAATGGCGGTGACGAGCGGAAGCGTGATGAGAGGAAGAACGACAAAGGTAAACCTTATCGGAACTTTGGTGGAAAGAAAGGGAGAGGAAAAGAAAGGGGAGCTTTGAAAAAAGGGGTTTGCTTCGCTTGTAGGAAACCAGGTCACTTTATGGAGGAGTGTCCTTACTTGGAAGAACTTTGAAGTTGGTATGTGAATGAGGAGGAAAGAGAGGAAGAGGAGAAAGAGGATGAAGAAATCTTCAAGCTTCTTCACATCGGTAGAATGGAGAAGAGAGAAAAGTACACAGAAATTCCACGAAGGCAACAATGTGCTTTCGGTGGTATAAGGGAAGTAAAAAGAGAGGAGGTACTTGAGGATGTCGAGGAGTGTAGAGTGAATGACGTAGAAATGAGAAAGTCAGATCTAGGATCCATAAGTGAAAATGGGAAAGATAAAATTAATGAGGATAATTTTATAGATATTTTGAAAACAGAAAACTGGTCGGAAATGGAGACTTCAACGGATTCCGAGGAAAGGGGAGAAGTGAAACTAGAAGGAGTTTTAAAGGATAAGGGAGAAGAGGAATATTTAATGAAAGGTTTAGGGGAGGATAAATATTTATTGGGAATAAATTTAGAAAGTGGGAGTGGAAAGAAATCCATGGGAGAGAGAGAGGAAAGTTCTTGTTTTGGGGGTAATGGGTTTGACATCATTAAAGGGAGTGATGACATTTATGAAGGTGTGTCTGTAAAAAGGTTAGCCTCAGGGTGTGTGTTGCAGATTGGAAATGGGGCTGGTTGTTTGAATTGCAAGAGGGAAAGTGGATTTAGTATGGATGGAAAAGTGATGAGGTGGATAAAATCTTTGCTCGGATTTAGGATAAGTGGGATGCTAAATGAAATGTGTGATGCAATTATTATTTCATTTCATCTAATGCATTGTTTTAAATACGAGAGCATTTTTCTTAAGTTATATAAAAGGAAAAAGAAAAGAAAAAGGAAAAAGGGGAGAGAGTGTTTTGTTTATTTTGTTGTAAGAGTTGAAAGGAAGTAGACTAGAAAATAAGGTGAGTGTTGATATTTGGGTATTTTCTAGATCTTTTTTAGGATAGAAAAGTAGCAGAGGCAGTCTGCCTCTAACCTCCTTCTCCAAGCCCCCACACATGTTGTAGTCATTGAAGGCTGGAGAGGGAGCTAGAGCCATGGCTGCCTAAGCTCACTAGAGAAGACAGGGGTAAATTAGGTAGATGTACCAAAAGATACTTGACGGACCCAGGATTTGATCCTGGTACCTGCCGTTCGTCAAGTAACTCGTAACCTGTAGCTTTGTCCGTTTAGTCTAGGACTAGTGCTAAGGTATAATGGGTTTGATATGTATATAAACATTCACACGTAGGATTTTCCATTTAGATTACGGTTTATTAGATATAGAATCAGTTGTACTATTAGTACCGGACGAAACAAATAGTACGGATATTTGTTTCGACTGTCCTTATTTAATACGAATATCAATCGGACGGCCGTGGTTAGCGCCGGCTTCGCGGAAAGGACAATTTGACGGTTTGCGGACTCCGCCACTCCGGATGACACGTGGCAACATCATACGGGTTTACGGAATCACCGGAACGAAAGACAACAAATCCGGATGTGACAAATATCGCATAATGGCGACGTCGTACACTGTCCGTACAGAAAGTACATCGGCATCTGTACTTTATTGTACGGTACAGTCTTTTGATTGGTCAGTACCTCAGTACTAGGGGGTTTAGAGAGGGGTTTAGGACTTATAATATTTTGGGTAAGTAGCCGCCTCTTCAGAGAGCATCTTATATAAATGGCAAACTTTGGCCAGCCATAACTATCAACTCAGTTGACGAAATTTAGTGATTCTTGTTGTTGCGGACTCAAGGGAGTCCAGGCTACACAGAGGTGTAGTTGGTCAGAGTGTTTGCCTGCCAGGGTGGCTGCATTTCTAAGGGAAAGTCAAAGTGGGGAATGTTATCCTAATCTCATATTCTAACTTTGCATTCTGTGGTGGAACTGAGCACACAGAAAGTCTTACTTCACAGGGGTGAAGCTGTAATGGGGTTCTGATTGTCAAGGGGTCAATCATTTGGGTTTATATAAACTTGGAGTCGGCACTATCTAGATTACCTTCTTTGGATCTGCGAATTCTGTGTGGCAATGGAGCCCATAGAATTTCAATGATTTCCCACGCGATGGAGGTTTTTTACAATTTTTGTGCTGGGAGTACCAAAAAAAAACCTACTGCACGTTTCCAGTTTGTGCGAGATTTTTTCCGTGCGTTTTTTTCCGTACAGTAACCGTGGAGGGGGTCTCGACCAACGGACGCCATTTCGCAAAAGCGAAGTTCGTGAAAGCGCCTCTCTCTCTCCCCCTCTCCCACTAACGCGTATATCTCACAATTCTTGTAATGAAAAAAGGCAAGAAAGGTATCAAATGAAAGATCTCTAAAAAATATTTATTTTGGCTATCTTTTAGCTTGTTTTGATGGCAAGTAGATTGAGAACGAACGATAAAACAAAGTCGAGAAACCATGGCAAAATGTTTTAGATTTAGTGACGTCAACGCTATCATAAGTGAGCGTGACGTCCAAATGTCATAAACCCTAAACATCTACAATGTTAGAAGATCTAGATGTCTACAAACGTCGCTATTTTGTAAACGTCATCAATTGTCGCGAGTTTTGTAGTCGTCTACAAACCGTCACAAATTACACCCACGTCTACATCCATCACGATCTAAAGTAACGATTTGTTTTTTTACATACAAATGCTCTGAAAGTAGTATGGAGAATCTTCGCTAAAAACAAAATTAAAAGACTAAAGTTTCATTTACATGGGAAAATGCCCTTAGGGTTAATGTTTTTTTTGTCTCTTAAAACATATTTTCTCCGTACACACATGTCGGATTGTGGATCTGACGGTTGCGATCGAAAGGTAAGACTCTTAGCTTCTGATTGGCGGTCTCAAATTTAAAATCGGACAAGTGTTTACGGACAAAGAATGTTTTAAGTTGCGAAAATTTTATTAACCCTAATAGCGATTCAAGGTGTACATAACTTAATATCTTGGATCCGAACGAGCCGTTTGCCGTACTTAATAGGGCCAAGGCGGCTCAGCCGTGTGAGGTACCAATTATTTTTATTTTTTGTACTAATTGTACTATTTTGTCAGAGTACAAACACTATACCGCGCATCGTTATTACTGTCAACAACTCTAATTTGGGTTTTTTAAATTTTGATTTTTTTCCAAAAATAGTATACGTGATTTTATTTTTTCATTGACTTTAATTGAGGTTCTGTACAAAATAGCGTCAAGACCGAAAATATAGCTTTATATAATTAGTGTGGTGTACGGATGATGTAAGACCGTACATAAATGTAACTTTTTACTTGAAATTATAAAAAATAAATTATAAATTATTCCCGCATGCATATGAACGTGCGCTGAAAAAATGGGTTCAATCTCATCGCCAAAAACGTTGTTCGCACATGATCTCCTATAATCGCCTATACAGCAGTGTGAACGTCAAATATGTTCGCATGTGGGAAGTCATGATTTTAACAGTTAAAGAAGTGAACTGTTTTTTTTTTACACGTCCACGTAAACCGTCTTGAAACTGCGTACTGTTACTTCATGTGAACTTTTCCTGTTCCGTTTGTATGAACACTATAACATGTATCTTGTCCAATTAGCGTCAATATGTACTCTATTTTGGTGCAACGAACGAATTTAGCGTAAATGTTTATTCTAATATGCGGTTTATATGTCATTTCACTCCCAATTAGAATTAATGTATACGTTAATAAGGGGTCAAATTGACAATGGACCACAAATTACAGTGAATGAAATAAAATAAACATAATAAAAATACAACATTCGGCGTTGATTATATCTGGGGCGGGTTAACGCCAAATGCGGACAATCCAAAAAAAAATGGATTCCTCATTCAACGAATCTCGTCCATCCATTTATTTTTTGTTTTTTTAGGGATCTGACGCTGCGCCGTCATTTTGGCAAACAAACAGATGTCATTCGTTTCATGAAGAAGCAAGCGAAAATACCGCTGCCACCTTCATTTCATTTCCATGGATTCGAGGCCGCATGTGGCGGCTCCTTCTCCCTCTGCATATTGCACGTCACTCCATTTACCTCTTCATTGCCTCCACCCCTCCTACACGCTTCCTTTTCTCTCGAATCTATCCATGCTGACCTCCATGTTTTTTTATTGAGGGTTTCTAAAATGTGCTCTCTCACCTCTATGCCCTCTCCCTCTACCTCTCTCTCATACTTCCAATCTATCTCCATTCCCACTCTCTTTCCCTCTCTCTTTCTCTCCCTTCTCTCTCTCTCTTACAAACTCTTTTTCCCTCTCTTTCTCCCTCTCTCTCTCCCTCTCCCTTTCACTCTCGTTCGCACCCTCTAGACTTGGCGCACTATCTCTATCCTAGTAATCGGCGACAAGGCTGTATCGTCGCTAAATGGAAGGTATTACTATATTTTCATTCAACGACAGGAACGCATCGTCGCTGAATGGCATGTTTATTTTTCTGTCCTCTTCTATCTATCTTGTCGATTTTTTCCTTTTTCCCACTCCCCCTCTCCCATTCCCTCTCCCTTTCCCTCAATTTGTTGTTATCTCTACCTTTCTCTTCCCACTCGCTTATCTACTCTCTCTCACTCCCTTTCGCTTTCCATTTCATTTTCCATATGCCGCATTACTTTCCTCTCTCTCCCATTCCCTCTCCCCTTTCCGTGATTTGCAGCTATTTTTCCTACCCACATTCCCCTTTCCTCTCCCTCTCCCTCTCACTCTCTTTATCTGCCTCACTACCTCCCTCCCCCTCTCCTTCTCCCTTGCCCTCTCCCTTTTCCTCACCTTTCCCCTCTCCCTCTCCTATGAACTTCACTATTACAAATACTCGTTTTGACAATAATTTTTTAAACTAACTCCGTTGTTGTATTTTTTTCTTTGTTGTAGGCTCGGAATTTTATTGAGGCAACTGATTGCGATAGAGGAACAAATGCATGGATTGGGGACATGTCATCGACTCTTCTTTATTGCATTTAATATTAGAACTTCCAAACAAATTTGTACATGGCTTGTAAAATATTATTATATTACTATAGTTTACACAAAATACTTCTCAGGTGCGATGTACATTTCTTTAATGTAGACTAATATTCTATTTTTATTTGAAAAACACTAATTGGGTAGTACATATTATAGTTTTTTTACGGTGTACCTCATTCTCATTCTTAGGGAAAAAGGATTGAATTTATATCCAAGTGTATTTTTGAATATTTTTTAAAATTGTAAATCATTTTCACTTTGTTGCAATGACGGGTGCTATGATTTTATTGCTCTATGTTTTGTAAATGATAAACGATACATGCCATGAAGTTTGTGAACTACGATAACTATTTTGGTTGACAAACATCTGATTGTTCTCTCTCACTATATTTATTTACAGTTGTCATCATTTTTTCATTTTATTATATATTTTATCTCTATAATTCTCTCTTTTTACAGTCTATCTGTCTCCCTAGAGTTAATTGTAGAAATTAATGTTCTTTTAAAGAATTTTCTAGGTCTGAATAGAAATATAGAAAGAAGTCGAGGCAGTCTACCTCTAACTTCTCTCTCCAACTCTCAAACTTGTCGCAGTCAATGAGAAATTGAAGAGGAAGCTAGAGCCATGGCTACCTAGGCTATCCAAAGGTTTACGGGATATAAATATTAGTAGGGGTTTATTTACTAAAATTATATGTGCCACCTCCAGGATTTTAACCTGCAACCTGTCGGCAGGAAATCAGTCGGTAGCCAGTAGCTTTAAACCGTTAGCTCTAGAGTTATTGTTACGTACTACATGGGTTTGATAATTAATTAAACATTTATACGTAGGATAGTTCATTTAACTAAAATAGTTTTACGGGGACATATATCCAGTAATGTAAAAGTACGGATTACGGTAAGGATAAGAAACGAATACCGCGCATTTATTTCTCTACCAAAACTAATACCGCGCATGTATTCATTCCGGCAACGATTAAATGTGAATTTAATTGGACGGCCGAAATTAACTCCGAGATCGCGGAAGAGGTTTTCGGCGGTTTGTGGTCATCGCCACATCGGATGACACGTGGCAAAATTACATTGGATCGTAGTATCTCCGGAGATTACGGCATCGAATCCGGATATGACCTGTGTCGACATTTAGGCCATGTCGTACAATATCCGTACAGAAAGTACACCGGCAGCTGTACTTTTGTGTACAGAGGAGTAATCTGATTGGCTCCGTACATCAGTAGATAGAGTCTGTGAGAGAGATAGGACTTAGAAAAATTAGGAGATAGGACCCTCTCTCCCACAGAGCTTCTGTACAAAAGGTCAACTTTGACCCTCCATAACTAGCTGCTCGAGGAGCAAATTCAGAGATTCTTTTTGCTATCGACTCAAGGGAGTCTTGCCTTCATAGGGGTGAAGTTGGTCAGAGTTTTTGTCTGCCTGGGTGGCAGTTGTTCTTGCTGAAACATAAAAGGGTCAGGGTTATCCTAGAGGCTTCTTGGAAGCTGTCCACTCTGAGGACTTATGGAGGTCTCAGAGTTTCAGGTTATGGGCCCACCCTCTAGGGTACCAATCTTTAATGAAACTAGATTCATATATTGGGAAAGTATGATGATAGGAGCTCTATGCGAAAAAATGTTTTGGGGGATAGTGAGTGGACGATTGGGGCGTCCATCAAGTCTTGGAATTCCTCCATGGTTTGGAGGAAGCAGATTCACAAAGAAAGCAGGTCCATCTTCAACGGAGGAGACAAAGGAAGGAGAGGTGGTGGACAAAGGAGCGAAGAAGGAGATGACCACACCAATAGCAACTAGTTCAGCATTCATGTCACATATTCCGAGAACGAGGACAATGATACTGAAACCTGGGATTTCAACAATATGGCGGCAAAGCACTTCATCGTACGCCATCTCACTCAAGGACTTGTATGTCCTCATTTGCATGTAGAAAGGGCATCCGATCTTTGGATGGCTCTCATAGAGATGTACCGAAGTGGTACGATTCAACATCAACAGCTGGCTGATTAGAAAGTTAAGGAATATGTATACAAAAGGGGGAAAATGTTGGATTTTTGCAATGAGCTTGCTACACTCTTCATGGAGCTAGAGAGTGCAGGAAAAGATTTTAGTGAAAAGGAAAAGGTTAATTGTTTACGGATGAAGTTACCCGATGAAATCGAGAACATAGTCAACCGTGTGCAGGACTTGCCGGACTCAAGGTGGATATGAAACTCAGTGGTATGAATGATTCTCGTTCGGGAGAATACGATTGAGATCCGAAGGGGAGGAAAGAGTGGCCAAGCCTTGGCAACTTCGACCGATTCGAGGAACAATGATTCCCGGAAACTGGTCGGAAACTATGGGGGAAGGGAGCAGAAAAATGAGGCCGACGAGTTCGGGCCAAAGGCTCCCAAAGGTTTATGTCATATTTTCAAGAAACTGGGTCACTATATGGCAGAGGGCACTAAGCTAACCGAGCTTCAATTAAAGGAGGGGCAGACCGGTGGTACCTCAAAAGGAAAGAAAAAGGCCCTTGTGACACAAGTACATGAGTCGGAATCCGAGGACGTGGACGATGAGCTCTTTTTGGATGAGGAGTTGGAGGCGAAAAACGAGGTGGAAATTCCACGAAGGCAGAAATCTGCTTACGTTGGATTGAAAGGTGAAGCAAGCTTGATTATAGATTCACGTGCCTCTATGCACATGTGTAAGGATAGGCAACTGTTCACTAAGATAAGAAAGATTCCCACCGTAGAGATAGAGTACGGGGATGGGAGGATAGTCACCACTACTCTTATAGGATCGGTAGATCTAAAAGTGTTAGTAGAAGGAAAGACATCCATAGTAACATTCTCCGATGTATTGTTTATTCCGGTGCTGAACAAAAACCACATCTCTACATCTGTATTAGATGATAAGGGTTTTTTTACTAGCGCTAAGGAAGGAGTCTTTACTGCTAGTTTTGAGGAGGATGTCTATTTCATTGTTGAAAAAGGTAGCCATGGAATGTTTAGGCTAATTTTAAGTAATGAAACGAAGAAACTTTATTATGCTGGTGTTCATGATATTATGATGTGGCAAAAGAGGCTTGGGCATGTAAATCTAGATAAGTTACGAGAGATGAAAAAGATGGGAGTGGTGGAAGGGATTAAGTTCAATGAGAGTGATAATATAAGTGATTGTAGTGAATGTGCTCAAGGTAAAGCACACAGATTACCCTTTCCTAAAACAACCACCTATAAGAGAGAGAAAAATCTAGATCTAGTACAGACAGATATTTGGGGACCGGCTAAAGTGCCCTCACCAGAGGGGGGAAGAGATTTATGATGACTATCACTGATGATTGGTCTCGGTATTCCCGAGTGTATTTTTTGAAAAGCAAGTCCGAAGCTCAGGATTGTTTTAGGCAATATAAAGCATGGAGCGAAAAACTCCATGAAACTCCAATCAAGAGAATAAGGAGTGACAATGGTGGAGAGTATACTTCTAACCTGTTTGAGGATTTTTTGAGAGAAGATGGGGTCCAACACCAAAAGACAGTTCCAAAAACCCGGAACAGAATGGGGTAGCTGAAAGGTTAAATAGAACACTAAGTGATAGTGCTGGAAGTATTTTGTCATATAAGAAGATAGGAAAAACGTTTTGGGCAGAAGCAATAAACTGTGCTAATTACCTCAAAAATATAGTTCTAACTTCAGCTATAAAAGATCAAACACCTTATGAGAGATGGACACGCCAGAAACCAGACATATCTCACTTAAAGGTTTTCGGCAGTCAAGTATTCAGTCTAGATACATATCGGTCTAATTGGAAGCTAGATCATAAAGGAAAACCGGGATACTTATGAGGATATGATGAGGATGTTAAACGATATAGAGTTTACGATCTAAAAAAGGAAGATATAATCTTAGTAAAGCATCTAGTAGTTATGGATAAAGGAAAGTCTGTGGATCCCAGATCCCTTCAAATATACAAAGTCAGTAAAAATCAGATTTGAGTCAGAAAATTCCGATGACTTTGAGCTTCCTAACTATCCAGGTTTTAGAAAAGATGACATTCTTGCAGGTACAAATCAGACCGAAAACGACTCGGCTGTGGAACCTCCAGTGACAACTCTACCCGAAGTGGAAGACATGTTTGAAATTGATTCGGAATCAAGGGATAGGGGAGAAGCCGAGATTGTTCGAAAGAATCCACCAGAACCATCTATTCCGGCCTCAGATTTTGAGGGGGGGAGGAGAAGTAGCAAAATATTGCAAGAAAAACATGTTAATAACAAGGTAACAAAACTATCTCATCAAGATGAAACTCAGACTTATGGAGAGGCGATGACGTGTCCAGAAAGAAACCAGTGGAAGACAGCCATCAATGAAGAGATGGCCTCAATTGTGGCAGCCGATACTTGGGAGCTGGTGGATTGTCCACCTAACCGAAAACGAATTGGTTGTAATGGGTTTTCAAATAAAAACTAAACCCAGATAACACAATCGAGCGCTACAAGGCCAAATTAGTGGCAAAGGGATTTACACAAAAAGAAGGAATTGACTACGAGGGAACCTTTGCCCCAGTCGTCAGATTTCCCTCCCTCCGCATACTTCTCAGTCTGGCAGCAGCGGAAGACATAGAAGTGCACCAGATGGACATCAAAACAACCTTTTTGCATGGAGAATTGGAAAAGGAGATCTTCATGCGACAACCCGAAGGGTTTGTGGAGGAAGGAGAGGAGAGTAAGGTATGTCGGCTGATTAAATCTCTTTATGGTTTGAAACAGGCGCCTCGACAGTGGAATAAGAAGCTTGATGAGTTTCTTACCGATCGGGATATATCCGGATCAGCTCAGATCACTCAATCTATGTTTTCGAAGATGAGGAAGGTTTTATATTTATTGCAATTTATGTTGATGATTTGTTTGTTTTAATTAAATCAATGGAAAAAATTAATAAACCGAAAACCGATCTTAAGGGGAGATATGAAATGAAGGATAAAGGGGAAGCAAAATATATTTTGGGAATTCAAGTAGAGAGAGACCGAAAAAGAAAAATTATAAGATTGACTCAAAAGGAAGCAATAGGGAACATGCTTGAAACATTTCAGATGGATAAAGCTAATAGTTGTACAACTCCAATGGAGTTAAAGAAGGGAAGTGAGGGGAGTGAGGAAGAAGGAGTCATAGTCTTAGACGAGAAATTATCTCTTGATGAACAGAAGTTCATGCAGACTATTCGTTATAGGCAAGTAGTGGGAAGTCTAATCTATTTTATGAAATGTACCCGGTCGGATTTAGCTGCAGCTGTAGGAGTGCTGAGTAGAAGTCTAAATGCTCCCACTAAGAGGGATTGGGAGGCAGCTAAAAGAGTCCTTAGATATTTGATAGGAACTAGGGATCTATGGTTGCATTTGTGTGGGGAGAATACTGACATCACTACTTGGAGTGATGCCAATTATGGTGATGCTCCGATGAGGAGATTCACTTCTGGATATGTATTACATGTGGTTGATGGGGCTTGCTGTTGGAGTAGCAAATAGCAAAAAGTTATTGCTCAGTCCACCATAGAGGCTGAGTATATGGCCTCTTGCTCTGCTGTAAAAGAATTGATGTGGGTCAAGTCTTTGCTTGGTGAGCTTCGGTCAACTTTTACCCTCCATAACTAACTGCTCAGGGGAGCAAATTCAGAGATTCTTTTTGCTATCGACTCAGGGGAGTCTTGCCTACACAGGGGTGAAGTTTGTCAGAGTTTTTGTCTACCAGGGTGGCAGTTGTTCTTGCTGAAACAAAAAGGGGTCAGGGTTATCCTAAAGGCTTCTTAGAAGCTGTCCACTCTGAGGACTTATGGAGGTCTCAGAGTTTCATTAATTAGCGACGAGACTGTCTCGTCGCTGGATGGTATGTGTTACTTTCGTGCCAGTCAACAACGAGAACGTCTCGTTGCTCAACTCGATGTATGACTTTTTCAACATTCAGCACCGACATTTAGTCAACAAAAGATGTCGTTCTCTCTTTTTACTGCCGATCTGTCTCCCTAGAGGTAATTAGCGACTAGACAGTCCCGTCGATGGATGGTATGTGTTACTTTCCTGTTAGTCAAGGACGAGAACGTCTCGTCGCTCAACGCCATGTATGATTTTTTCACCATTGACCACCGACATTGTGTCAACAGAATATGTCGTTCTCTCTTTTTACTGTCTATCTGTCTCCCTAGAGATAAATAGCGACAAGACTCCCTAGAGAAAATTAGCCACGAGACTGTCTCGTCGTTGGATGGTATGTGTTACTTTCCTGCCACTCAATGAGGAGAATGTCTCGTCGCTCAACACCATGTATGACTCTTTCACCATTCAGCACCGAAATTGTGTCAACATAATATATCGTTCTCTCTTTTTACTATCTATCTGTCTCCCTAGAGGTAATTAGCGACGAAACCGTCTCAACGTTGGATGGTATGTGTTACTTTCCAGCCAATCAACGACAAAAACGTCTCGTCGCTCAGCGCCATGTATGACCTTTTCACCATTCAGCACCGACATTGAGTTAACACAAGATATCGGGATCCATTTCTCCATCACATTATTATTTGTCCCATAATTTTCATCTACGTTTACTTTTGAACTTAACCGTAATAACCGACCATCTTGCCCTCATGTTATCCGACTTGTGTTTTTATGTTTCACATTTTTTATTTTTCATTCTTCATTTTCCTATTCGTCTCTATCCTATTAATTTTATATATTTATGATCATTTCTATGACATTTTCTCGCTATTTCATATCACTCTCTGTCTTATCGTTGTTGTTTTTATGTCATAATATAATATCTACCATCCAGCGACGATGTTGTGTCGTCGCTTAATGGTTTATTTCACATTCGGCCAATGGGCGACCACAATGTGACGTCGCTGAATGGGAGCATGAAAATCCAAATATAGATACGAATTTACACATTCACTAAAAATACATTTCATCCACATTTTGGGCCATTCAGGTATCGTAAACAATATGAAAACAGAAAATGAAACAGAGATATATAATATTCAACGTCAAAGAAAAAAATACAATGTATATTGCATACTGCAATAAAAGAAAAGTAAATGTATTAACCTATTAATAAAAAACTTAAAAAAAAAAAATCACACACTATTAGTAAAAAGTTATCAAAACAGCCCATTATCCATTATACCGCCACTCCCAATTAAACCACCTCTCTAAAAATTGCCTCATAATCACTGTTTTCCTCTAAGTCTTCGTCAAGACTGGCTTCATCTTCTTGAATGTCGGCCTCTCGAAGTAGTTGGAGTAGATCCCGTGCAGAAACCAAAAGAGGTGGCACCAAAAATGATTTCGCCATTTCATAATTATGACTTGCAACTCTTGCGTAAGCATGCTTTAATGACAATCCACATTGGATCATCGCCTTGCGTGCATATCCCATGCCATTTTTGTCCTTCACTTCGTTCACTTCTCGTATCGAATCGCGTGCCAACTTTAAGAAAAAGGCTTTCCCCGGTCTAACTAACTTACCAGACCATTCTTGGCCCCTAGGTAAAGACCATTTGTGGCTCTCCAACCCCTTCATCTTCTAATCTTCCCATTTTCTTGACCACACCTCTTTGATTTTAGAAATTACAAATGAATCGGCAGGTTGCACTAAATGCGTTGCACACGGATGAAAAAAATGGAGTGTTGTTCTCTTTGCGCGTAAAGCGGTGTTTAATTCCTCGGACATATTGTGACCGCCACAATTGTCCACAAATATAACCTTTTCACGCCCATCGCGTTCTCCTTAGTATGACCTCGGTTTTGCGATCCATTGCGGGAAGACCGTCTTGTCGTTCAAACCTTTCGGCCCGGTACAGTAACAAACTCCTACAGAAAAGAGTGGGAAAAGATGTTGGGTGAGGGAGGGAGAGAGAGGGCGACGAGTGTATAGAGAGAAATCAATATAAACAACATGTCACTCCATATATAATATTTTGGGTGTGGAGTACAAAGGAGAATAAGTGGGACAATATAGTCAATATTTATAAGGAAAAAGATTTATATGGAAAGAAAAACACATGGTATGTCATCGTGGACGCCCTTGATCGGGTAATTACGGAGCTTGTGGGCGAAGATTAACATAGGAGATTCAATTCGAGCGTTTACTCCGCCCGTGAGTCGAACCATCAAAGTCATCGACTCTCCACCTCCAGCAACATCCGCGTATTTAACCACCTCATCTCCGCGAAAACCCAACGTTTTTTTTTTATCCATATTTATAATCATGTGGGTCTCGTCCATGTTTTCAATTAGATCCTCGTTGTAGCGACCTATAGTGACAATAACACATAAAATTGTAAGAAAAACACAACATTGGAAAATATGATGGTAGGGGAAACTACTTTCATTCGCTTATTTGCATTTATATCCTTAGAAAATACAATTTAAAAAAATATATGTAACTTATATTACAGCATGTAGCAATGAGTTGTACAAATGTTCAAAAAACTTACCCGATAAAAATCCTCTTTTTAATTCGCCCATGTGGTATGCAATTGTTTTTTCGATGTTTTCCTCCTTCTCCGGGCTTAATTATAACTTTCCTTTTTGAGCCTCGTCACAATATTGTGTTTTTCGCAAAACCGTTGAGTCAATCGTTTTGTTATTTTCATTTTTATCTCATTACCCTTTTGGTCGATGAATAGTCTCATATTCTCCTCCTTCATACGTTTAATGATATGAACTGCCATGGTCCCTACAATGGTTTGCGACATTTTCATACCCGCTTTCTTGAAGCGGTAAAACTCTTCCACGAATTCCGAGTGCACTGCTGTCAACCATGGAAATTCCTTCCTCCACTTACCCGGCAGTGTCTTTGTCACCACCACACTTCTTCGTCTAAATCCCGCAGACGACAAAGTATGTGTCGTCGCCCGTATGTTTCTCAATGTCAAAACCCGGCCCTTCCACCACCGACTTGTTTTTTGGTATTCTGCAACGAAAAGAAAGGAAAAAAAAAAACAAAAAAACATGTCAGTCATAACTTATATAAAAAAATTATACATATCATATAAAATTTGGTTCAACAACGACCTGTAATCGTCGTTAAAGTCAGCGACCATTGTTGTTCGTCGTTGGTTTGGTTATTTGGAGCCATTTCAAGACTCAACGACGACAGATTGTCGTCGTTGATTCAGCGACGAGTTAAAGACGTCGCAATGTCAAACATACCACAAATGACAAAAAAAATGTTAAACAAGTAAGTGAGTGGGTGAAACATGGGAAGTGATATAGTGGAGTAACAACTAGCAAAAAATACATACCAATTAGCGTTTTTTTTTTCGACAATGCCCGTGTGAGCCTCATCAATTGCTCTCGATCTGCTCTTATTCGTTTCTGTTGAGCCGCTAATTGTTGAGTGAGTGCCGCGATTATAAAAGGCAAATCCTCTCCTCTTGGAGGTGAAGGTGGCCTAAACGGTGGCGGAACCCTTTGTATTTCCCAAAGGCGAGAGCGTGGCACTTTGACATTGCGACATTTTTGCAATATCGTCGTACGAGCATCTCGGAGAGCAAGTACCTCGGGAGTTACTCGACAATATTTTAGGATGTTGTATAGCCGGGGATCCCACAGATGGTGATGACGTAGCAACTCTGGTACATTTACCCGAAAACCTTCCTCCCCACGAATAACCCACGTTATCCAGGGATCCGTCGCATCAAATAACATTATGTGGGCAAAGGTCGAGCCTCGGTCCTCAAGCGAGATAAACAGCCATGTTGGATATGCGCTCACATCGGGGGGGGTGTCAAGAATTTGTGGAAAAGGATTCGCTTCCGGGTTTAGGGGTCGGGGTTCACCATACCTCCAATGTTCCAGCCATTCGACAACCGGAATTTAATGTTCGGGTCGAGGCACAAAACTGTCCATTTCCTCCTCTCCTGTGGGAGGAGGAAAATACCAATCGGGATGCTCAACCGGGTATGGAGGTTCAGGATGCGGAGGAGCCATTATAATGGCTCTCTCCCTAGTCGGTGTGGGAGGAGCCCCGAACACGTCGTCGTCATCATCAAATTCCCCCTCTCGTTGCTTTTCCTCACTATCCGGGGTTTGTTCGTCCTCGGTGGTGGGATCATCTTCGTTTTTCCACACCACGATATCGGTGGATTCCAAAATTTCGGGTTCGGGTTTGTCTTTCGGCGGTTCTTCACCATCCTCGATGCTCTCGTCGCTATCCGAAGACTAGGGGATGTATGATTTGTCATTGCCATATTTATCCTTACGCTTACCCTTTGCTATCTATTTCTTCCTAGCTTTCTTTCTCCCTGCTTCAAACCCCCCACCTTTCTCGACCGTCGTCTCTCCCCCTACTCTTTCCTCCTCCACGGTCTCACAAAACCGTATGATTTTTTTTTTATTGTCCTGCTTTTTCTACCTAATCTTCCCCTAACCTCACTCGACCCACCCTCTTCAACCGTCGCCTCCTTTCCCTTTCTTTCCTCTCCCAATTGTGTCTTCCCCTCCCTCTCCTCACTCAACAACTTCTCTTCCGAAAAACCTCCACCTTTTTTCTCATCGTCGCCCTCATCAAAAAGTATGAATTTTTAAATTTTTTTTTTTACATTTTTTCTCTACCTTTTCCTGTGCCTCACTTCGCTCACCCTCTTCTACCGTCGCCTCCTTCTCCCCTCCGTCTACACCCATTACTGTCTTTCCACCCTCCTCTAATGGATTTTTTTCTCCCCTATTTATCTCATTTTTTACCGCCTCCCCCCTCCTCACATCAACCGATTCACCCCTTTCCTCATTTCCCTCCTCCAGTAAAACCCCCTCATTTGCTACCTCCTCCAAATTTGTCTCTTCCCTTCCTCCCCCAACCAGTGTCAATCCTTCCACCTCTACCTCTTCTCTCACCTCCCTTTCATGATCCCTCCCCTCCGCCGGCACCCAACCGATTTGGACCAAAGTGGCCGCCTCCCTTTCTCTCGCTAATTCCTCCGCGGTTCCCTTTACTCCTATCATGGTTTTCGGGCCATGTCTTTCCCTCTCTACCCCCCTCGGCGATTGCCTTTCCCTTATGGGGTTTTCTTTCGCCACTCCTTCCCTTTCTACTCTTGGTCGACGTCGTAGATTGCGCCAAGGTAATGGAGGGTAGCGATGACAATACGGTAAAACACTACACTATCGCCTATACGACTAGCTGTTGCCGTCCATGTATATTAGCCATACGTGACAAAAAAATGAAGGAGAAGAGTCGGCTACACCAAAGGACGAGGGAACACAGGAGTTTGTCTTGAAAATTAAAGGTCGTGCGTAAAAAGGACGCATGAGGTTTTAACACATTCTATGCGTTCGATATATACTTGTTGAATGTATTGTTCGCGACGGCGCGTAGTGGTCGCTTATCTAATGAATTTGTTCATTCCAACAGTGTGACGACGAAACGAAATAAGGAGACGTCGCGGCTCACTGCTAAGAAGTTTCCAAGGGTGGCAACGACGTGCAAAATACACTTAAAGATTGTTTGGTCCGCGTTAAAGGAAAATCGTCCTATTTTTTTTTTTTTTGGAAAATCCAGCAGTGTGACAACGAAACTGAATAAAAAAATCACGGGGTATAATGATTCCGCGATTCCAACAATGAGACAAAGACAAAGCCTCGTCGACCATACAAAGGTCCATATTTATTAAACTAACTAAGGACAATAATATATATTATGCTCGCTATTATAATTCGTCATTTTTATCGTTATCGCGACAACGAATTGTCGTCGCCAGTTCGATTTCTTCATCCACGCGTCGGCGCTTCGATGTGGCCGCCTGCTAAACATATCAGTATGTTACAACCACAAGGGACGACACGCTGTCGTCGCTGTTTCGCGACGGTGCACGAGGATCCAACAAAACAACATTAAGATAATGCGGTGGGGCCGAGGAAAAAATATATATAAATTAAAACGAACACATAAAGGTAGAGGTAAACAAAATGTCACATTATAAGTGAATACTATATTGAGACACACAATATAAGCAGCCGTAAAAACTCATATAAGGTAAGAATAAAAAGGTAATATTGCTTGCTTATATTATATTCGCCCGTAAAGTGTTCCAGAAACTTGTTGAAGGTCCTCGGTATAAGGCACTCCTTCATGTTTGCATTACAATCCGCGATCATCCAATTGATTACACGAACGCGTGCGGCCTTTGTCAACACGTGTTGGAGCTTGCATCTCACCACCGGGCTGATACCGTGGTCCACACGCGGTGAGTCTGGCGGTGAGTCCGGAGGTGAATTTGGGGGGGAGCCAAAATCAGACCCACCATCTTCCATGAGGGTGTTATCATTTTGTGATCCCATCCCTTCACCTGCCTCTCCCTCTCCCTCTTGCTCGCCCCACTCCATCTCCTCCTCAACCGGATGTGGGAAAACTACAGCGAGAGCTCTGGCTTTCGCCGCAAAAAAGGTGGTAATGGGCCACATATTTTCTTAAGATAGTGACGGCAACTGGTCAAAGATAAATATGAAGCAACAAATATAAGATGGAAAAACAGAGGTAGATGCGAAGGGAGGAAAAAGAGTGGCATTGTTGGAGTTAAAGACAAGTATATATAGGAAGGGAAGGGAATCTCATTTGAAAAAAAAAGGGAAAAGCTTGGCCAAAATTTGAACATTCAAAATTTTAAATAAAATATTTTGTTTGAAAGTCAAATATTTCAATTTTAAAAAGGACTCGGTGATAGCGGGAAAGTTTTAAAATTTAAGTCATTTTTCAACGTGAGAGTATGCACGTAGTCGACAATGGACGTTTTTCATGAAAAAGGCGTGGGAAAACATGGCAGCTCATTGATTGTACGGATCTTTCTTGGAAAGGCATCGGGTAAGACAGGCGTGTTGTGTTGCACCGTAAAAAAAGCCATAATGTTTGCGTGGATAAAAAATCGGACAGGTGTAATCTTTGGCAGCCAATCACGTGACGTGAATTATTATTTGGTTGGTCATTATTTACTTTTTGGTTCATTTTAGTGTCAACATTTACTCTAATACAGGAAAACGTTGGCGTTAATACAGGTGAGACGTCTAAAAGACAGACAACACACTTATTGCAATTAAGACACATATTAGCATAACTCTAATAAAACTACCCAAAAGGGACGTTATTAGAATACATGAGATACGGGCGAACGGAACTACGGCCATACGTCCAAGTTACGCTTAGAAATGGCATGGCGTGTTAACCCTTTCTGTAAACGTTTAACAAAAAAGCATGTAATTAAACTTTACGTTTCGCAGTATAGCATTGACACGTAACCGCCGTAAAATTGTCTCATCGGTACGGATACTCGATTTGGCGCCGATGTACAATTTTTAGGTTTGTGTACGGTTACACATATTAATGTGTATAATCGTACGAAGAATATTCCATTTTTGCTGTCCCCAAATTAGCGCTAACGCCGAAATTAGAATAAACCTTTTTTTTATAATTTTCAAATTCTTAATTAGCATCAATGACGGTATATTTACTTCCACACTATCTAAACTTTGACACTAATAACGATGCGCGGTGTACAGTGTAGGAGCAACGGGTCTACAAATCTAAAGTACACAGTTACACGTGTGGCATTTCAAAAATATTGCCGATGGATTCTCGATGATGACCAGAATCTGAATCAAACGTGTCGTCTTTATCTTGGACGCGCAATATTGTCAGTTTCCTGTGTGGAAAAGTCTTGTCCTGGCGTGGCCAGATGCCAATAAACCGCCGCCAGTGCTGACACCGTTTGTCCTCATCCAAGAAAACGACTTGTGGCCACGGCACCACGCATTTCACGAGATGGTGGCTGACGAGTCGGAAGCCGCCGCCGATCAAATCTAATGAATAATATAAAATGATGGAATGTCGGTAAACCACGAATCGTAATTACTAATTAGAGTTAAGAAAAAAAAAAAGTAAAAGAGAGAAAAAAAATATTAGAGTTATGAACTGTAATTTCTGTGAAATAACTTTTTCAAAAAGGAATTTACTCAAATTTATTTAAGCATTCTTATTTGACGCGCTGAATATATCTACTGTAAATAAGGTATTTGTACAGAATCTGACAAAATGTACAGTTTATCGTCACCATGACGTTTGCACTACGTGGATTGTTAAAACGCAGTTACATGATAACAGCCTGTATTAAATCATTATTTGTACCTTTTTACTTAATAAATTACAATTTTGCACGGTCAGACACCGACCGTACGCCTCATTATTTAAAACGGCACTGTATTAGAGATACTACACCGCGAATCGTTATTAGTGTCAATGTCACTAATTTGGGTTCTTAAAATTTTGATTTTTTTCATCAAATAGGATACATGATTTTATTTTTTCCTTGACGTTAATTAAGGTACTTTACAAAATAGCGTAAAGAACGAAAGTACAATAATATCTAAATAGTGTGGCGTACGGTGGATGTCAGACCGTACATAAATGTACCTTTTAAAGTGAAAATTTTACAAAAAATGCATTAAATCAGACGCGCACGCATAGGAACGTGCGCTAAAAAACCGGGATTAGTCTGACACGTTAACTAGTCTGACATGTACGGATATTTAAATTTCTGTACAAATACATATATTAATGTATATAAACGTACGGCGAATAATCCATTTTTGCCGTTCCAAAATTAGCATAAACGCCGAAATTAGAATACACCTTTTTTTTGAAAAAAATCAAATTCTTAATTAGCATCAATTACGGTAAATTTTATTCAACACTATTTAAACTTTGACACTAATAACGATTCGCGGTGTAACGCTCATTCAAAAAGTACTTTAAATAACGTAAAGAATAATTTAGAATAATGCACTCTATTTACAGTGATAGTCCAAATTTGGGATGATGGAATTAGCGTGTATTACTCTAATTACGATTCGCGGCGTAGTAAAGTAAGCAAGTAAAGCAAAGCGGTCAGCTACGGAGTTAAGCATATTTTCATGCCCAAAACATTTCGTTTCAAATTTCCTTTCGCTAAAAGGTTGCCCACGAATTCAGTATGGATGAAAGGTCGAATAACAGGTCATTTAGTGTTCCTTATCGATCCACGACCAAGAACGATACAAAGGCTTACGGATGCGCTTTTGACAATGGACAGGCACACATCTAAAAAATATGACGATCCGATAATGTGCGAGTCTTCGATACAATTGGCAATACAGAGCTACGATATACTTTAAAATTGTAGAAATTGGCCTGCTATTAGAGGTTGAATCGTGAACCAAATGTTCCCATCAACTAAAAGTTCATGGTGCCAACAACTTTTTCATTTTCTACGAGCATTGAAACATCAGGCACAAAAGCAAAGCTAATGTTCTTTTTTTAAGTTAAGGTCAAATTTAATATTATCTTATGATCGATGGCGTTTACTAAGATCACAGTTTGTCACAATTTTTCCAACATTCAAGATGGTTTACCAAATAATCAAAATCAATATAATTTTAACGTGGACAAAATTAACATCATAAATATTTTCATATCAACCTATCCTAAACAAATTCTAAATATTGAAAAGTCCAAAACAACAACTTCGATAGATCGTACATCGTAAAATTGGTCAACTTTTTCAAGGTTGGTGGAATCTTACACTTTATTAAAATTCAAAACAATAACGCAATCAAAATGTTTGGATCAAATGTTTTTTGTTCGCCATTTACTAAATGAAACAAGGTTCGTTTTAAACAAACACATTGCAACATAAAGTTTAATAATATACTGGTTGAAAAAATTAACTCGTCATAATTGACGTGGAAATACAACACGTGGAACTATTTGTTATGAATTTCCATATAAACGACAAAATTATTGTAGGTATATTTAAGGACACCATAATATTACAGTTAAAAGTTGTCAAAGACTTGGCAAAAAAATTGACATGACTGAGGTATCAAATTTTCATATGATTTTGTTACGTGTTTCAAGTACACCACGTGTAGTTGCATGCCAATTCGCCTACATTTGTTGTTATTAAATTAAAAAAAAATATCTGACCCATAAAAAAACACGCAACGCCAATTTTAAGTAAAAAAATAAATTGCAAATTATAGATCCTCATTTTATTTGTTGTCGACATTCAAACTTCATAACCTCCTTTGTAGTTTTATAATTCGCGTTTAGTCCTTATGTGGGCGTGTGATAAAATATAAGTCGTTTTGTTGATACCTTAGGTTAACGATGTTTATCATATTGCAGGGATAAATGTATTTGACCGTTTAGTGTATTTGAACTTAAATACATACGTTTCGACGTTTGCATACTGTTTAGTTTATACCAAATCATCCACGTAGGTATACATATTTGCACTCTTTGCAAAAAATTGGACAATATTGGAACAAGTCGAATAATCAATAATCTTAATGCGTTTCATGACCTTTTTCGACATTAAGGGCTATAAATTATTTACTATTTTTTTATTTAACATTCATTTTGTGCAATCTTTCATTTCACTTGAAATAATTATTTTTTCGGTTAGAGGTAATATATAAAATAATCGATATACTTTTAAGCGCGTAATAGTAAATAAAACTCACGTTTAAATAATTGATCTTACGTATTTGTCACTTTATGTCACTAACAATATCGATGTGTATTGGTAAAAAACGCCATAATAGTTTTTTTGCTGGAAGATGGATTATGCTGTTAGTAATTTTTCCAATATTGGATGTCGTCTTGTTTTATTTAAATTTCTAAAACTTTTAGAGCAAGCATGTTAGATTTGCCACTTGTTTTTGTTGAATGTGAATATTATTTTGAAGGGGAATGACGACTACGTTTTTTCCTAATGCTTTTTTTTTCTACTCAACGATGGTGTAAAATTGCCTCAAACCATGTTAATATAAAATGAAATGCAAACCGATATACTTTTGTTGCATCAATTCTATTTATGATTTCCCAAAACCCAATAAAAAGTATCCGAACAACGTATCAACAAGTTTTATGGAGACAGGAGGGTGGTTATTGTGAAACTGTACCGGTCAACGAACATATACATCGATAGGTGAGGCGTTATGCATCAATAAGAATTAGTGTTGTGTATCGAGAAAAAACGTACCGCGATAAAACCATTTACGTTATATTGAACCTTAAGGGATCTTGATATATCGCTCCTTAACCAGCAAAGACGATGCCGATAATAATCGGTTGGCAGGGGTGGTCTGTACGGATGCACACAATTTTGGTACGGAAATAAAAAACGAAAAGAATACGGAGATATTCGATCGAGGAGGGGGGGGGTTGTGGGTGGGCGCTTTTGGATTTTCTTCTCACAATCCATCTCGTACCACAATACCAAGTTATTGTCGATTGTTATCGGCCCGGTAATTATCGGTAGTCTATCGCGATATATAAAAAATGTATCGCGGTGATTCCAATATCGACACACCGCGCCGACATATCGATTATCGTTATATCAATAAAAGGTGTATATCGGCTTTCGACAAATGGCTACCGATACACAACAGTACAGTACACCGCGAATCGTTATGAGCGTTAATCACGCGAAATTCGGCGCCCCTAAACTTTTACCCTAATTATTAAATAGAGTGAATAAAAAACCCTAAAAAACAAATTGAAGTGGCTAAATTCTAGTGTTGTGTATCGGTGAAAAAAATTATCGCGATAACACTGATAACGATAGTTATCGGTTATCGAACGGTTAGAGGTCCCGGTATATCGGTTTGAGACCAACAAATTCCATATTGACGATAATTTAAAAAAATATAGTATGCATACAATACTACTTTATAACACATTGTATTGCATTATTGACGTTATATAGCGTGGCATTCCACGTATAAGAATCTGTTCCGTCTCTGTTTAACTGTGATTTATGACGGACAACGCAACACATAAAAGTTGGCCGGTTAATTGAACAAGAATTTTACGGCAACTTACGGAATTGAACCGACAAACTGGTGAACATGGAACGGTAAAAGTACGGTGGACACAAAGTACAACGAAAATACAACGGAAAAAGGACGCAAAATAACATTCTGCGCGCCGTCAAAATCGAACAGACGACTTGGAATGAGAAAATACGAGCAGACGGCCAGCGTGAGCGCTGACATCCCGGAATGGCTCTTTTTGCATCTTATGCCAAAAAAGCCAACAGACTGACATGTGGCAGGTCTCAAGTGGATCCCAAGGAATAAAGGGACAAAGCCATGGCGAAAAGGTACATCGTTTTTAGTGGATCCGTACTAAAACTGTACAGGTATCATGGCGGCTAATGTACTTGATGTGCTTGTACAACTGTACAATACAATGATATGATTGGTAGACACCTCAGTAGATAGGGGTTGTGACAGGGCGCGTTCGAGGAATAACACATACAGTTGAGTGTTATGCCCGTACATTTATTTGTACGTTCCGTACAGATATCGCCGATAGTTATTGATATCGGTGTTATCGCCGATAAAAAGTGATAAATATCGGCTAATTATCGGCGATAACACCGATAACGATATATCGTACCAATATATCGATTATCGGGTACCCGAAAAAAGGCCCATATCGGTTATCGGCAAATCCTTACCGTATCAGTGATTTCAAAATCCCCAGATTTCCAATTAGCGTTAGTCACACTAATTGTTTTTTAACACCAAATATTTGTTAACGCTAATAGCGATTCGCGGTGTAGTAAAAATCCCACGCTTGTAAAATACGAGCTAAGATTAACCACCTCAACTTCCACTGTACCTGCTGGTACAAGGGCGGTTGCTATATGTACGGTATAAATATACGGCAGACCACCTTTAGCTGCACGTCACCGTCATATTTTTCCGAACGTTGTTGAAGGGCCGTCGACTGCCTACGCTCCTTCTCCGCAGCCACGACGTTCTTCCGGGTGTAGTCCGGTCGTCCGTACCCTAATTTGAAAGTGAAATCCTTCCAGGTACGTGATAGCGATTGTGCCATGGTGGCCGTCGATTGGCCAAAGATATCTACATGGTGTCGCATCCTTTTGACTCGGAAAAGTGCTTCATGACGTGTTTAGTCGTTATCGTTACAGTCAACGATTCTGATGGCATCTTGTCTCTTAGCGATCCCCGCAGAAAAGTACGGTTGATTAGGAAAAGAAGCGACAATGACGTATCTTTCGGTCTACCAACCGTTGCCGTCAATTATCGGCTTATATCGGCTCTATTTTTTCCCAATTTGAATCGAATGATTCAATCATTCAATGATTGAAGTTTGAATAATAATTTGAATTTTACAACCGCATTGTTCCCACCCCCCCGGACCCCATTATTGCCCAAGTTCCGAACGTCTTTCTCTACCACAAACGGCAATCGCGTTCCGCCGCCCTTCCCATTTCGCATCGCCACCGCTCACTCCCGAAAGGTTGTGACAGCCTGTCTCCCCACCGCTCAGATTCATTCACGAATTTTGTCAGTCTCCAACTGGCATGCCTGTACGGATTTCCGCGATCAGAAGTGCGTGACGATTTGTCACTCGTGAGGCGGAGTTTCCTCTCGCTTTCCTGTACGGATGTTCACTGAGATTGTTCAGTCTGTTAAAGATCTCAAAATCCGGTCCACCTTTATTGCTTGTTGCACAGTACAGTACAGTACAGTAGTACAAATCTACGATCGGCCCTGCCGTACGACCACTCCGTTGAAGACGAAGTTTAAATTCTTTGAGAGTACATGTGACAGATGTCACTATATTCTCACTGATTCCCCTCTCCTTCCCTAAAACTTTTAAAAGCTGCTGCTGCATCTCCATTTAGCTTTCCTGCAACGTTTTCTTTCTTTCAAATTATCTAGCAAACATGTCAAGAATGATTTGAAAACCTCCTGACTTTCTAGTAATAACACTGTCAGCATTTAAGCTTTTCATGCCATCTTATCTTTTTGGCTTGAGCCTTAGCTTTACTGCAGAAACAGTCCAAAACTATGGCTGTGGAGCTTGAAAGAGTGCACCGACAGATATGTCTTGACGTTGAGGAACCCGAGAGTGAAAATGAGCTAGGAGAAGGAGAGAATGGAGAGGAAGACTTCTCTCATTCTTTACTTCCAGCTGAGCTACTTGATGGAGACAAAGTAGAATATCACAATGATGATGATAACTCTCTTTCTCCAAACTTGAACTTTTCGAAACCGTCAGCTCAGCAATTATCAAGAAATTCATCTTCAATAAATTATCCTTCAAGATTTTTTCCTTCTATTCGCAATGGTGGTGCTAGTTTTGAGCCAATAAATGAAAAGCAGCAAGTAGAGTGGCAGCAACTCCTTTCTGATGGAGCCTTTAGTGAAGGTTGGCGAGATTTTCGTATTTCAGGAAACCATCAGTCAAATATTGCAGGTTTTAATGATAATAATGGCTGGCTTTCGGAATCTTCATTTGCTGCAAAGACAAAGGAGACAGCATGTGACTTTTCTCTCTGGAATTTCGATCCTGTCGTCAATAACAACTGTAGCTCAAATGATTGCTACAGACCACCTTCGTCTCCGAGTCTGTTGAGGTTGCAGAAAGATTATGGAATCGTTTCCGACTGTTCCGATACTTCTCCAACTTCTGTACTCTCTTCTGTTCTTATGACGAACAGTGAAGGAACAGGAGAAGACTCTCTGTTGCCATCTCGAGTGAGCGGTGTGGCTCATCATCATCATCATTTTAGAGATAACAAATGGAAGTTCTCGCTTTCAGGCAGTTGCGACCAATCAGAAGATGACAAGCAGTCAAGTGATTGGCAGAGAAGAGAGCTATCGCCTCCTGTAATAAGTTCAGAGAGACCTGCTCTTGATGCCTCTGTATTTAGCATTTCATCAACTTCAACGTCTCCATCTTCCACTTTATTATCTCCAAACCATTTTGCTGGTACGGGAATAAAGGAAACACCTCTGAAATCCTCAAAAACGCTGATTCCAGAATCTTCTGCGGCTTACAATGCTATCAATGGAAGACTGACTGGAGTTTTGTCGGATTCTCCGGATTCTCGCGGGTCTCAGCAACAACTATTGACTCATGTCCCACTTTCCACTCTGAACCATTTCAATCCTATCGGCAAAACTCCAAATATTATTGTTCAAGAAAATAAAGAGCAAGTAATTGAAGCACGAGGAAACAATATGCGGCTTGGAAAGCACATGTTCCCTACATCTTTGTCTTCTGGAGGAATGATTTCTTCTGAGATGATTTTTAACCCTCCGTCTTCAGGAGCTTCATTTCCTGGAGCAAGGAAGGTTGTTCAAAATAATATTTCGTCTCTGGAGAAACAGTCCATCTGGAGGCCCCATGAACGAGAGGGCAGTCATGGAACAATAACAAGTTCTCATGCCCCCTGTCCTTCCACCTTTCATCACTCTCCTGTACCGAATACTTCTGCAACACATGGCTGCAACAGTTCTTGGCCCAAAAAAAGTTTGTCACCTCCAAAGTCGTCCAATGTGAATGCTTCTGGAGCTGTCAGAACCGTTGGGAGCAATTTTAGAGCAGAGGGAGGTCCAGGAAGGGTAGGGAGGAACGGGAGTGATCCTAGCTTTGTTACTCAAGGACGGTGTGTCAATCAGGTGGCCGTCAATGGAGGAGGAGGAGGAGGGACAGGTGTCTTTTTGCCGCGAACTGCAGCAGAGGTGCCTGTCCAGTTAGGAAAAAAGGGACAACGGAGATCGCGAGTATTTCTGCCAAGTAGACTGGTTGTGACTCTCGGACTTAACCTGGATGGAAATAACAATGTCATTCTGAACCGCTCCACTTCTCCTGCTTTTGATGCTCCATCTCCTCCAACAGTTTTTGTACCGCATGAGACGCGTTTGTCACCCTCGTCTTAGTCATTTTATGCAGCTTCTTTTCGAGCGCATGGATGTTTCCCTGCAGCATCCTTGCGAAGAAAGCTTCAAATAAGGGTTGAATTCTTATTTTATATATTCTTCAAGAGTTTTTGTTGTTTGCGACACTGTCGACGGCGGCAGCTTTGTAAGCACACGTTTTTTCATTTCTTTCTTTAGTTGTCATATGCCATTTTTTTGTACCATCTTTTTGTTTTACATTACCGCATGTAGAATGCTTTGTCCAGTACTGGCTATAAGGGGGGGTACTATGGGTATTACGTCAATAACTGAGAAAATGATTGGTCTGGGGAGAGGTAGTAGCATACTTTTCCGGAATAATTGCGCAGTCTACAAAAACCAGTTGCTGGAAAAAAGTGGACTAGTTGAGTTTCCTTTTTCCTTTTGACCAGGCACATCTCCCCTTGTGGTCAATAAGTGTTTCAGTCACTTTTTCTCAGACATTTTTCATGTACCGGTTCCGAATCAATAAAGCAACATTGAGTCCAGAAGTTT
Organism: Zygnema cylindricum; assembly: GCA_037447655.1. Classification (NCBI taxonomy): domain Eukaryota; kingdom Viridiplantae; phylum Streptophyta; class Zygnematophyceae; order Zygnematales; family Zygnemataceae; genus Zygnema; species Zygnema cylindricum. The sequence goes on along the minus strand of JBBHKE010003402.1, from coordinate 3,279 downwards.
TTTCTGGAAAAAAAATGAGTTGGTGAAATGTGATGTTCTTTTGCTCGATGCTCATTGGATGTTTGGTTTGAATAACTTGCATTACAGTTCTGTTTTTGTTTGTCTGTTGCATGAGTTTCTTATTTGTCTTTATTCACTTGGAGGGCAGACTGGCAACGCTGTTGAAGAAAATTGTACTTAAAATAAAAAAGTTGTTGTCGTCAAGGAATGGAAGATTGAAACGTCGATTGTTTCTTCTTCCTTTTCCTCCTCTTTTTCGAATGTCTTTTATTTTCGTCTTTGGGAGGATTGAGGTGCTGGAAGTCATTGTCCTATATTGGTTTCCTTTGTAGAAGTGTAGGAGAGCTGACCCGTCGGTGATGATTATGCACGGTTTGAGGGTTTGCATGTGTGTTTATTTAACGATGATATTTGTTGAAGGCTTATCACAGTTTTCACATATGTTTCTAAGCTATTCTTAAGATGTTTTGAATGTGTTTTTAAGCTGTTTTAAAGAAATTTTGAAGATAGTTTTCAAGGCATAAAGACAAATAGAAGTAAAGCAAGTAGTAGTTCTCACCAATACTAGAGTGGATTTGTGCTGGACCCTGTTTGGAACCTTCTCGATAACTATTGCTAAAACATTATGGCAGTGATTGCCAAGTGTCTAATAATCACTTAATATACATCAGCCTACATCGTTAGTTTAGCACATTCGGTGGATTTGATGTCTACCACTGTCACATCTGCCATTGTCACATCAACCACTCTACTGGCAGGATCTGGGGTTCCCTGTTTACTTAGTTCACTTTTTTCAACAGCAGACCCTTGAAAAACTCTCCTTGGTACTCGTGGTTAGGATTTTTGGCTTTTTAAAAGTCTGGGCCAATGAGTTTTTTTGAAGGTGAATGTATGTCGTTCTGTGCAGTTGCAAAAAACTTTCATATTACTAGCTTTATTACTAGCTCATATTACTTGGGTAATGACACCGTATCTCGTTATTAGCGCCAACATTTTTTTCGCCATTTAAATCTACATTTTTCTGTGCACACTTTGTCGGTTTATCTATCTGAATGTTGCGGTGGAAAGGTAAGATATTTACCTTTTGGTTGGTGGTCTGTAAAAGACAAATGTAGTTGTATGGACGAAAAAGGTTGATTTACATGGCTGAAAAAACATTGACGATAATAACAATACAAGGTGTATTTGACTGCATCATAGCACGAAGCAATACTGGCCTTTGCCATTAGGATTAATGGCACCAACTTGGTTCCTACATTTCTCGACAAAGAATCACGAAATAGCGCCACTAACACTATTTAAGAGAGTGGGCGACAAGGCGCCTTGCTCCTCAGACTAAAATGGTAGAAGACATTATATTTCGCACAAACAATTTCTTTACGGATAGTGAAGCACATTATGCTTTATCCATTGCTCACTTATTTAAGACCAACATTTATCCAATTGATAATAGAAGACAGCATGAGCTCGGAAACAACATTCACAAACAATGCAATGCCTCCAAGAAGCACAGTGGTTTTCTGTGTCTCTTTCTTTTCTGTGTACTTTAGTTTGTGCGTTACTTTCTTCTGTAGTTTTTTCAGTTTAATTTGCTCTCTCCCGTATTCGGATTTTCGGTTTCGTTTTGGCCTTTCATTTCTTTTGTTCCCATGTACTTTCCTAACTGTACATAATTTACCATCGCACTTTCCTAGTAAAGCTCTATATATTTTATATGTTGGTAAGATGATCGTCATTCAAGAAGTGTTTCTATGTTTCTAGTTTAAAGCTCATCTAATGCACTTAGGTTCTAACTGAAAAAGTTACTATGACATCACCAAAGCCAAAAAATTGCAAAAACTTCACGGTTCTTATTTTCTGTAATCAACCTAAAAAATGGTGTGAAATAAATTTTAGAGCTTACTATTCGCAAAACTTTTGAACAACTCCGGTGTTACCGACAGTTTATATTTTTCGTTATTAATAGCAAAAACGGTGTTGAAGGCAAAAATATTTCTTGATTGGTTTCTTAACCGATCACTAGAAAAAATCTTACACTTAGTCACCGATTGCTATTGAACCAAAATCAAGAAAATGTCCAAAATGTTGACTGCATTCAAAGAGGGTTTATTAGTGTTATCGAAGCCATCCGAATTCAACAGAAAAACCATTTCCATGCGCATTTGTCGAATCCGAAAGTTCTGCGTTGGATCAAGAACGGTGCAATTGCCAAGAAATTTTACCTTTTAAAAAACAATTATTTAAGGAAGGTAAAGAGAAAACATGAGATTTACAAAAAATGGGATTTCTCCCTCCTCCATGACCACAACTAGACCTACCCACTTAACCATTAAGGTTCGGAAGCTTGCCTTTGAGAGGAGGGGAGACAAGGGAGAGGGAGAGGGATGGGGGGAGGGAGAGGGCGAGGGAGAGGGAGAGGGAGAAAGAAGAATTCACCTCCAACTACGTAGGCTCCAAATGACCTCTCTATCATTTCGAATTATAGAATGAAATGTCGTGGGAATTTTAATCTCATGTCGTGAGATTCAAATTTTCAACTTTCGAACACACAAGTTTCGGCGCCAAGGAACGAGATCGGACGGTCAGGATGAATTCCGTAAAATAAGGAAGCTAACAAGTTTCAAGGAAAAATTCACTCCATGGTTAATCGGACGGAATGATGGAGGCTGGTGTTGTACGGTTTTGCGTGCATGCATGAGAGCATAGCATCACGTACAAGACGACAACTATCCTAATGATTACAGGTGCATGCGACCACCAGCGAATCTATGTCTCGCAGTTGAACAGCGACCGTTTGAATCCGCTCAGGGTTGCATGCTCGAAATTGAGCATGCCCTGAATCGAACAAGGAAATGGTCCACACTCCACAGTGGTCTGGCTAAGTGTGTACGGACAAGTGGCGTGCTTGTCGCTTGTTCATCAATGCGTGACACAGTGACGCTGTTTGACATTGTTACATATAACTGTCGCGGAATCGACTGTAGTATCTACAGCTGGAGTGACATACATTTTATGTCATAACTGGTTAAAGTGCGGTACACCGCCAATCGTAATTAGAGTAAATTACTCTAATTCGGTCGCTCGAAATTTCGACTCTATCACATGAAATAGAGTAAATGATTCTAATTTTTTCATTATTCTATTTAAGGTAAAGTTTAATTAGCGTTTTTAATTCTAATATAGGTTCGTTTTAAATAGTGTGGAGTACGGACGACCTCCGACCGTGCAAAATTGTACTTTATTAAGTAAAAAAGTACAAATAATGATTTAATACAGGCC
>JBBHKE010003401.1:154919-206218 GCA_037447655.1 Zygnema cylindricum | reverse complement strand
GGGGGGGGGGGGGGGGGGGGGGGGGGGGGAGGGGGGGGGGGAGGGGGGGGGGGGGGGGGGAAGGAGGGGGGGGGGGGGATAGGTGGAGGGAAGAGGGGAGGAGGAAGTATGTGAGGGGGAGACAGGAGGGAGGTGGAGGAGGAAGAAGTGGTGATTCAGTTCTGCTTTAAAAACTAACCAAAAAATTAGGCGTCAAAAAAATATAAAACCTAAAACAACCCGAAAAAAAATGAAGTTTGAAAGTATGTAAGTAAAGAAGGAAACATTTGGATGACATAATATGCAAAAACAAATAGTTAAACAAACACTTAAAAAGTGATGAAATTGGCGCATGTGGAAATATTTCTAGATAATAAAATGATATTTTGGCCAGTTATAAATAATTTGGCAAAAAAAACAAAAAGTAAAAAAACAGTGACTAGTTTGAATCACTGATAAAGTAGATATATTTAGGTGCAAAAATTATCTTAAACCTTTCGATCTAAAAAATAAACTTGCTTGTTACTTTTAGACATTAAATGACAAAATGATTTCTTTTAGACAACAAATTGCATAGAACTAATTACTCTTTGACATCAAATAGTCCAAAACTAATAATTTAAAGACATAAACTAGTACTTTCACTCATTATTATTAAATATCAAATAGTACAAAACAAAACACTTTTAGACATCAAATCGTACAATACCAATCATTTTTGGACATAAACTAGTAGCAACCCAAACTCATTCTTGACCTGTGTCGCCGTATCATGGAGAAAAAATAAAACAAGCATAGTCAGGGTACTTACTCTATTGTTTTGTTTTCCACCGTTTGGTTAACGATAGAGATGAACATATTGTTCGAAAACGACAGAAACTCAGCAGTTGTACTATTTAATGCAGGTATAGTTCCGGTTAGCTCGTTGCTTCCAAAAAACCTGTAAATGTCAACACTTTTTTGGAGGGTTTATTAGGAAAGCAAAATGGAGAAATGGAAGGAAGGAAGAATGAGAAAGAATGAAGGAAATACAGAAGGACACAAATAGAAAGTCACGACTAAATAAAAGGAGAAGCACAAAAATACTATGGAAGAATGAGAATTCGTAGATTGTTGTGCAATCCTTTTGACAAGGTTATTTGTATCAAGATTTTCTAACATTAATGTCTGTTTTTGCGAATTAATTAATCAATTTTGACCTTTGCACATAAAAATACATAAACATATGCATAAATACATAAGACGAACATGTATAAATAACATGTGTATATGCATATACATACATATATATATGTATATATATGTATATATATGTATATATGTATATATGTATATATACGTATATATATATATATATAATATAAAAATATATATATATATATATGTATGTACGTATGTATATACTAATGCATATATTTTCACACGTTAGAAGGATTCCGATGGGAAATAAAAGGAATAAGCAACAATAGAAAAACAATGGAAAAAGGGAAAAAGGTAAAAGGGGAAAAGAGAAGCAGTGGGAAACGTACACAGACTGAAGTAATTTATATTTTTTCAAATATGAAGCAGGAATGGTTCCCTTAATACGGTTATTTTCAAGGTTTCTGAAATAACCACCCGAGAGTTTATCAATTTTTGAAGCATAGTTTTATCACTAGATTTTTCGCACCATCAATATTTTCCTCACCAATTGAACTGTATGAGGAAACAGCCGACAAAGAAAAAAACTACAAAAAGAACTACATAGAATCGCCGCACTATCGCCTAAAGTTATGTATTTGAGTACAAAATAATACACCTGACCATCTTAAAGCTTAAATAAAACTTGCCTTTTTACTTTTCCCGTCGTTCTCAACACCGTTACTATTAATACTTTTTTGTCGTTGTCTATCATTGTCATTATGGTTATAATGTCATCACTACTAATTGTTGTTACAATTGTTATTTTAGTATGATCCATTTTGGATTGATTACTTTTGTTGTTTCAATCTTTGTAGTAATTATGATTGCTCCCACTGTTATGATTATAATTATCATTATAATCCTAAAACACTAAAAAACCCAAGAAAACTAAACAGTCCTAAAACACCGTAGAAAACGTAAAAACCCAACATATACCGAAAAGAAGCCCTGTAGAACACTAAAAAACCAGATATGCCTAAAACCCCGAAAAAACTCTAAATAACCCCTAAAAACTTCTGAAAAAAGAAACAGTATACAGAAACATTATACAAATCAGCTATAATGCTCAAATGAAACAGGTGTTTCTCGTAGTCGTCACATACATTATATACATCTATAAATGTATTAATATAAACTATTAAAGAAACAAATGGTTATCCAGATTTTGATCTGGATGGATGTACTTACAGGGTAATCAAACTGTTATTATAAATACTTGGTAATTTTGGCAAAGTACTGAGCTCTAGTTGGTTTACACTCAAATCCCTGTTAACGGCAAAGTCAAACAAGCTTTTTTTATCAGTAATCAAATTTTAGATGTTGGAAAAATCACAGAATCTAACCAAAAGAACCGAAAACCTCAAATTGCAAACTTCAGAAAAGGCTGAAAGAGGCAAAATATGTTGCAAAAATGAGATAGAAGAACTAGTCATAATGTGCTTTAATAAATGTGATGAATTAGCTTGATTAGCAGAATTTGTTATGAGGTTTTTTGTCGCGCCGAATAAACTAGAAAAAACCCTTAAAACTCCAAACCGGAAAAGGTAAAAATGCATAATTTGCAAAATCCCATAATTGGCAGAAAAATATATTTTGGCAAAAGTCTACTCCTGGCAAACATCCATAACTTAAAAAGAGTAAAAAAGTACAATTGTGGAAAGCATGGGCAAGACCTCTGTGATGACAATTTTTTTCGGATTTTCAAAGGTCCAAAAAGATTCATAGAAAATGAAAAGATAAAGAAAGAGATACACCGAGGCACTTTGCTATTTCAAGATTCATTCAAAAGTACATTTTTCCAAAATCCAGAACTTAGTCATGTTTGGAGAGAGTGCTGCACCGTGTATGGTTAAATATTGGTATTGATATATATATATCTATATATATATATATTATATATATATATATATATATATATATATATGGTAAATATAGGTATCAATATTGGTGCGCCTAAATTCAATCCCTTGAACCCAAAACTGTAATAAGAACTCTACTTGTCTTTTCTTAACGCTAATTCTTAGAACGACTCAAAAATAAACGACGAGATGTGGAAACCTTTCATAACAATAATATAAACCCCACGCTAATAATCTCTTTACTCTAACAACTATCCAAGGTTTATAGTTAAGATTTTCAGCATTCACATTTTTGGAATAGTGCTTACAATTTCTTGAGTTGGGGGGAATTGGGTAACTTTCCAATGCTATAAATAGCATTTGTAGACAAGCTCCTGGAAAAAACGAATGTTTTCATCGATTTAAGTTTTGAAGAAACATAAAGATTGTAAGCTTGAAGTTTGTTCAAGCGTCTAGGCATTAATGCATCTTTTACAGACAATAATTCTTAGCATAGAATATCCATTGGAGAAAATTCCTTGCATTGCTCGCAACTTTTGTCAATTTTGGTTTTTAAGCTTTCCTGTATGATTTTCTCTGTTTGAACTGTGGACCAATCGTTGACATTCTTGGATGACATTTTTTTTTCTTTTGGTATTAAACTTGGGGGAAAAACCTTTTACAACTTTTAACGCTATGATGCCCAAGTGCTCATTGAGAAAAAATGCCCAAAAATGACAATATCCTTTTGAATCAAAAACTGTTAGAAAAAGGAAGGAAATTTAATTTCAACTCACATATTTGGCAAATTTTTTGTTTTGTACATGTGCACTGTTTTTTAGTTTTTTAACCCTAAAAGATCTAAAAAATGTTTAGAACACATGGATGTCATGAATCATTATTATATGTAAAATGAAATTATGACCATGTCTACAGTGACCATCCGGCTAAACTTTGTTTTTTAGTAGATTTTCTTTGCCAACGGATTATTGTCTTTTTTTAGAAATATTGTTATGAAAATATCAAATGAAATTATTACGGTTTATTTCATCTATCAAAGTTCCTTTCCGTCCATTTCCAATGGGGGCTGGAAGAGAGTTTTATTATACAAAAATAATCATAAAAGCTTCCAAAGTTTGTACAAAACATCTTTCTGTAACATTTATTAGCGTGTCATTATTATTGTTTTTTGAAACATCTCAACCAAGAGAATAGCAACACGTTTTAATAAAAGGAAAAAATACTTACAGTTCTACCATGTTTATCAAATTATTTATCGAGGGTAAAAGTATAAATGCGTTGTTGCTTAGATCCCTGAAATAAAAAAATCCCAAAACTGTATCAAAATCTAGTCAACAACTCGGTTGTTGTCTTTTTATACAATGAATTAAGGATCAAAGTAGAAATTCAAAGAAAGTTTTATTTTGCAACCAGGTGCAAAAGAAATTGTATATTCAAATGCTATTCAAATATTCGAATGGAAATCCAAATATTCAGCATTTATTTGAGACCACTTTCCTAGAGAAGAAATCCAAACATTTCAAATTTATTTGAGACCACTTATTATTGAAAAAGAAGACTTAGCGATGCAGATTTGCTGGACATGAAAAATAAAAGGCTCATGCATGAAAAAAATGCCCCATGTGGGATTTTACCGTTAAACAATAGATTTCACATTACAAAAATATATTTAAATAGATTTAAACAATAGAAAAATTGGCGTCCACACAGTATGTGGATGTAAAATTTAAATTCAGCAAATGTCGAATTTTCGTTTTCCAATTGAGGAATCAATGAAGTTAAAAAATAATGTTGAACACAAGAGATGACAATAAAGTTATGATTTCGGGAATTAGCCCAAATCATATGCACAAAAAATACAATCTTGATAGATAGAATTCAGACATAAAATTATCACTAAATAATTATTATTATTATTAATTATTATAATTATTTAGGGTAATTACTAAATTTGAATTGAAGTGGACCTAAAAGGTTCCGGGGCTTTGTTGGAGCTTTCTTTTTCCTGGAAAACGTTTTATAGGGTTTTCTTTTTAGTTTTATTTTTAAGGTTTTCCCGTTTCGATTCCATGATAGTTTGTATCTATTTCTTACAATATCTGCAAAGATTCAAGTTCATTGATTTCCTTTGGAATCGGACCAGTAAGCCCACATCCACTTAATCTTCTGCAAAATTAAAAATACCCTTCGAAAAAAAATATTATAACAAGATATCGAGCCTTTCACGTTACCGAAAGTAAAAAAACAATTTTAACAGCAAAATAAAAACATGATGCTTCGCATGTTAAGACCAATTTGACATTTTTTTGTTTAGATTGAGTCCAAAATACAATGGTTACGTGACACAACAAAATTTGTCAAAAATCAGTAAGTTTACGTGTCTTCAAGTCATAAGAATGTAGACATTCAACAACTTGCAATAATTTTTGTTTAACTGATATCTAGTCCCAGGTTCACTGATTCACATGATCATTTTAACAATGGGAAATTGAACATAAAGACCATTTTAACAGATAAAGATCGAGAAACGACGCGTGAGAAAATCATCGTAAAAAGATTGCTCTTGTTCTATAATGTATACTAGTGTTAATGCAAAGTAAATTTTACAACTAATCCACAACAAAATGCCTTACAATGATTGCAGACCGCTTGCTAGTTTGATGTTCTTAGGCAGTGATCCACCGAAGATGTTACGACTAAAATCCCTGAAATTATTCGCAAACTGACTGTTTGTCAATTTAAATGAACAGTAAATAAATTACAGCCATTGCATCAAGCTGGTCAAAAAAAAACCTAAGAAAAAATAAAAACTTAGTAAAAAGTTAAAAAAAAAAGTCTGCAAAGCTTCAGCATTTTGGGTTTGTGAAAGTCACACACTCTCCTGGTAAATATCTATACCATATATCTAAAATCAAACACTTCAAAATTAAGTGAACAAAGAGTTACTAAATGTCGTTGATTATTGAAGCATTAAAATTGCAGTTTATGGTTTTAGGCTTATGATGTAGAGGGTTAAAAAATGTATAAAAATCACCAATAGTCACCAATACAGAGGTTCATACCGACTGATAAATATTCTTTTGAATGTTTAGGGTTTTGTTTGGAGGAAAATAAGCCGCAATTTATTTCCGTTAGACAGCTTTAGAGGCTGTCACACAAGTTCTTACGCAAACAAAACCCACTTATTTAACTTCTTTTCTTTTTGATAAAAAAAGGTCATAACTTTTTATCACTCAATATGAGAAACAAATGTCGATTGCATCGTTGCCGAATGCTCCCGCTAAATATTCTCGAATGGAGAATAATTTAAAACTCAAACAGTGACTATGTTATTAAGGGACATGAAGTGCTCCAAAAAGTGGCCTTATGGAAATCAACCCTTAGGTCGTAGAGCACTAAGACTGCCTCATGAGTCGTTATTAAAGTGTTTAATAGTAAAACTGGCTACGAAAAATAGTAAGCTGGAGGTGGTATCTTCGACCCTTGTTTAGGGCAAAATCTTATATTGTAAAAAATATAAAAATAGGTCACATTTGAACATCAATTTGGATTGGAAAATATCGGATTTTTGTTTTTTTTTTTTGTTCTTGTTGTGTCAGTATTATTTGTTTTCAGTGCTATTTGAGTGTCCTAATTTTTGGATGGAAAATTGACTTATCATTTTATTATCCTAAACAGCCTAATAGCTGCCAGACGAAATTTAAATGTTGAAGATTGTAACTTAGGTTGAAAAAGGGAACAAGTTAGAAGGATATTTGGGTTCTATAGGTCCGTTTCTAGCTGTAATTTTAAGCATACGGGTAGACGATGGACTAAATTGGATTTGATTTCATAACAGGGCCTCTTACAGACAACAGCAAACGATTGCATGGTCATGCAAATACAGAAATACAAATTTATATTGCATATTTTCCTCTATTACTGCGAACTATAAATGTCCAATCTTCCTCTCAAAAATATACGAGTTGTGAGTTTATGAATATCTATGGAAGTATAGAAATAAGTTTGTAAGAAGGGAGATAGAGAGAGAGAGAGAGAGAGAAAGAGAGCGCGAGAAAACGAGAGAGATGAGAGAAAAAGAGAGAGAGAGAGGGAAAGAATGGACGTTGAGACTAATCTGCTTAAAAACGATGACCAGACACAGAAAAACATGGCTATCGCAATCAAAGTATCTTCAGTTTAAGTATGGTATGTCTTACACAACCATGAGATTTGTAGAGTTGAAGAGTGAAGCTGGGATAACGTTGTTCAAATCATTATCTTGCAGCAAACTGTGAATTCGAAAATACAAAGAATATAACAAGTCAGCACAAAAGTATACATAAAAGGACATTTTTTAACCCTTTTATTCATACTTTGATTATAATGTGACGTTAACTTAGCTTTTTGTTTGATGTTTTGACGTAGTCAACCACTCATGTAATAAAGAAGCAACTACTTTCAATTTTGGTAACTTATCTGATACAGAAAATGGTTAATAGAACAGATATCACACCAAAGTGCCCAGCAACTCACAAACAGACAAGCGTAAATACTTAACAATTCACATATCATCTTACTCAAACATCCATCACCATGGCGAGAGTCTCGGCCAAATTCACATATATTAAGCCGAAGCTTTTTTCTAAGTCTCACTCTCACAAAAGTTTTTCTCTCACAATTCTCCTCAAAACTAAAACAAGAGAGGCATCACCGAAACAAACTAAGGGACAAACGCTGTATGCATACAAAGACACAAACGACAAAACTAAACGTGCGCTAGACCGTGTGTACGGTACGAGCGCAAAAAGTCAGCACCCACGAAACAATACTGAACCAAATATTTCAAAACAGAAACAACATACTGAAGTGAACACTTGGCCGATACGACAATTTGCACAATGCAAATCTTAAGAATGGTGAGACTAACCACGCAATGTACATGACTTGATTTTTACGATGAAACATGCGGGATAATTTGACACAACTCGAATTTTACAATGCAATATGTGGGATAAATTGACACAGATGCAGAAACTTATTGCTCAAGGAGCAAGAAATATTCGAAATTAATGACAAGAGGTTTTTGTCGTTGGTTAATGTTGGAATTTTTTCGGTCTTTTAGACCATCGTCAACACTAGACTTGGAAGTGAATGAACCGAAATTTTTGGTTCAGTAGCCAAATTGGTCCGTTTTACACCTGTGCATAAGCTCACTCGGTAAAAACGGGGAAAATCCAAATTTTTGTGACATGACAGGAAGCAAACGAAAGTTCATGTGACAAAGGATCAAATTTTCTGCATAAAATTGGACGAAATTACAACCTTGCGAGCTGATCATGAAGTGGCAAAACCGGGTCCCACGTGGTTGCTGAACACGGGAAAAAGTTCTTTTGTACTTTACGGACGTGACTACAAGTGGAAGTTCCTCTTGTGGCATATTTGAATATGTTCTGTTGTAGTATATACAAATTTTAAGGAAAGCGTACCAAGTGAAAAGCGTGTATTTTAACAGCGTAACACATTAGAATATGTTTCGCTCAAAACATTCCTTTAATTTTGAGGGAAACGATAAGTTTGTTTTAGTATTGCTCGGCGAATTAACAATTAAATTGGGCCATCGCATGGCCAAACCATCAAACCATAAACGACAAAAAACCGTTTCTTTAAATGTTAAAAGCTGGATTATATAGTGCACACATGAATTAGAATTATTAATTTTGCCCCTCCATAATTAAAAGTTTTTCGAAAAAGAGTTATCAAAACGATTTTGAACCAAATTCATTGGTTTCCTGTCCGATGCCTCAAAAAACAATGTTTTCTCATTTTTGGTTTAATAGTTAGGTCACGTGGTGCAACATTGACTCAAAGGATCTGGTGACCGTCCAATTTAACGTTTCTCGGACGGCTCAAGATCTTGGTCGTAACAAATGCGAAATTACCATTCAAGAGATTCAATGGTTCGCTGGAAGGTACACGGTGTATCTTTAATAGTGTCAATGGAGTTTACATCAGAGTTATTGATTCTAATTCGTTTTTGAATAACGTGGCTTATTTTAAACCGTTTACAAAATTTCTTCAAGAAAAAAAAAAACTATTTTAGGTTCAAGGGGTTAAATTTAGGAGCACCAATATAGTATCGTTGACTCTAATAACGTTACACGGCACATTGAAACAAAGGTAATGTTTCGCCCAACATGAAAGGGGTGTGCCTGTGTGTTCAAGTATCGCTTTTTTTTTGTCATTTTCCTCCAAATTCAGTCCACATCGAGAAGAACTTTGGGCATTTGAAAAAGTTGTAAAAATTTTAGTTTTATGAACGTCATCTTGATACTTTGAATGTACTACAATTTTGGCACTTTTTGTACTCAGTTTGGCTTTTTCCTCTTTTCGACCCACGGGCATGCGGTTCCAGCTCGTGAAAAAAATTTAACCTAAATCAGCTCTCGAGGTGACAATAGGTAAAAAATCACTTTAACAACAAATAGTAAAAGGTCCACGCATGTGCAACACGAGTATAAACTTTTTAGCACGAGGGAGAGTACTCGCTATTTCGTTTTCCTCATTGTCACGCGTATATACAAAAAAATTGAATCTTGGACTCTCCACTTTCATTTATGGGTCTTTTGCAAGAGTCTAAGCCGACATGGCCTCTCCCTCCCTCTCTCACATTACCGCTCCTACCTCACACTTTTTGAAATGAAATAAGACAATAATGGTATGAAATGAAAGGGCTCCTAAAAGGTATCTTTTTGACTACTTTTGGGCCTAGTTTGATGGTAGGTCGAGTGAGAAAAGACAAAAATAACAAAATCGAGAAATTACGGCATAAAGTTTCAAAATTAGTGACGTCGACGCTGTCACAAGTGAAGACGTCCCAATGTCACAAACCCTTGACATCTGCAATGTCACAAATAACTAGACATCTACAACCGTCTTTATTTTTTTAAACGTCATCAATTGTCGCAAGTTTTGTAGTCGTCTACAACCGTCACAATTTGTACCACATATACAGCCATCACATTTCAAAATAATTATTTTTTTTCGCACCACTTCCAAGTATTGGTTACATGGGCACACCCCCTAAGTTTCACGTTTGTGGAGTACGTGATAACTTATTCCCGTCTTCAGCAAGCACGTGGCGCACGGTTTAGCCACATCATGCCTAAATACAAATTCAGAATCAACAAACACTACAAAATTGTTTTTTTTTCCGTTTAAATTTTAAATCTTCATTAGTTATTTAAGAACTTATAGTATGTTGTTTGTTTTCTTACAAGTATTTGGCGACTACTTATCCTGTACCCAATACACGGATGCTCATTCAACATTCCTACACTTCAGGGGAATATTCGGTTCAGTACTGACGCGAACCAAAATGGTCCACGTCACCGTTACGTGATTTTGCTCCACAACAGTACTGAACCCTAAAATTATGATGCGAATATTGCCCTGGCGTGTTCAATACCTCAATCGTTAGATCAACGTTGATCGAACGTTATAAAGGTATTCAAGCGCACCTGGAAGTGAGAGTAGGAGAAAGGGGCAATTACCATAGTTTTTTTTTTCATTATGTTTCGATGTCATAGATATTAAATTGTGGGAGAGAGCAACAAAAAACGCTTAACGTTTCCAACGAGACGTTTAGCCTTCAGTATCCCGACAGCATAACACAATTAAATGTTATGATGGAAATTTTTCTTGAGGATATTCTTGAAAATGTTTTCCAAAAGCTTTACCTGCATCTCTCTTCTAAAAAAATGTTTTACATTAGTTGACCTTAGTTTACCTTAGTTGACTGACAGAGAAATTGGTTCTTTTATTTATGTATTTGAAGAAAAAATTTGACTAGTATTATTATTTAAGACTAAATCTGGCTTTTTTATGAACTGACAATCATTTTTCTGTTCACAATATTGTCTTTTGGAAGTTTATAAATAGGTGGTTACTCTACCTATAGTTAAATTTCTAAATTGCGTGTCACTTGTGTTTATAGATTTGCATACTTATTTCCATTTGAAAAAAATCAAGACTTTACTATGGTTATGTTTAGATACATAACCGCAGATTCGTTGCTAAGTTAGAGATTATGGAAATGTGGGCTTACATTTGAGTGACAGTACCAAGATTGGAAGGAAGAGCGCCTGAAAACTTGTTAGAATATAGAAATCTGCGAATCTCCAAGTCAATACAGGAGTCAGCAGCATCTGTAACTATCATGGATACCTTCAATCATCCATCATAGAGTTAACAACAATTTTAACTGTAACTTCCAATATTGAATTGATATCAGGCAACTCTGTATGAACTTGAGATTCAAGGTCAAAATTGTGCCATACCGTCTTTGACATCAATACATAACAACATAACAACGTGAACACCATCAAAAACATAAAATTATTCGTATTTTCTACTGAAATTGTACGGATACCTTTGGACTTCTTTACTAATCTGATCGGCCGTAGATAACAAAGAAATAGATTATACTAAACTCATCACAATTTCTTATGAGTTTATGAGAAAAATCCGAGAGTCACATAAAAAACGTCGCAATCGTGGTGACGACTATAAGCCAAACCAGAAAGACTAAAAAGATTCGCAACCTTTTTTATGAACTCACCTGGCACCTATTTGTTAAAATTACACTTTGACACAAATCTTGTATTCACATGAATGAATAAATTATATATTTATTATATTATTGAACATACTTACATAAAATGAAGGTAATATGCATATGTGACTTACAATATACTTGATAGTGGTGTGATGCTGTATTTTATGCTTCCTGTGAGCTGATTTTCGTAAAGACGTCTGGAAAACGACGAACAGGTACAGTTACCGTTAAGAATAAACAACAACCAAAAAAAAAGAAATAGTCAAATTACCCTCCAAGCACAAGGGAGTACAAACCGAGCAGCTTCATTTGCATTAGCTATTCATACTTGACCATTTTGCATTGCTTTGGACTAGAGCAATGGAACAACAAGAACACTGACACCTTGAAAGGTGATGTGGTACTTGCTTTATGATCTTAAACACTTACAAATCAAAGAGCTTTGCCAAATTTTTGAAGGTAGAAGGTATTGTTCCATTGAGCTGGTTTGAATTCAAAATTCTAGCAGTCCAATACCACAATAAAAAATTAGGGGAATATGATGGGAAATTATGTTGATTCACATTGTTGTAAACATAAAGGGAAGAGATTCACACTCACCACATTATGTCACAGAATTGACAACAACTAAAATAAGGGAAAGTTATTTTTATCTAACTTGATCCACAATATAGTCACCAATATTCTTTTAAATACGTTGAATATTCAGTCATGTTTGAATGTTCTTCCCTAATGAGAAATATTCTTGTCTTTTTAAGGTTTTATTTGGTGGAAAGAAAGGCTTATTTTTTTCATCATAAAACTTTAGAGGTCGTAGTTTCAATTTTTTATGCAAACAAACACTCATATGTCGCAAGCAACAGAAATAGGATATATTATTGTCTTGACTTTCTGGTTAAAAAAAGTTTTAGTTTTCTATCGCCAAACATAAAATACGAATTTGGATTTAATCCTTCCAAATATTTTTGAGCGGTGACCATTCATGACGTATTGACTGTAACCCGTATTGAACACAGATGGGAAAAAAACATTAGTATGCGGGAAGATATACAACCATAGAGAGTTATTAACTACATTCTGAAATATAACTAAAACATTCGACAACAATGAATGGAGTTTTAATTCTACACACACACGCTTCCTAGATTAACATAATCACAGGTCTGTATTATATGACATTTGTTATTGGCAAAAACCAGAACAGTTGACTCCAAAAACATTAAATCTACTCAAGTTATTGCACCAGTGTTCTGCTATTAGCGTTAATGTTGTTTTTGCCACTTAAATGAACTTTTCTCCGTGCACACATGTCCAATTTTCAGTTGGAGACTCTCAATTGGAAGGTAAGAAAACTACCTTTCCATTGAAACCGCTGTACTAATAATCCAACAAGTGTGCACAAAGAAAACAAGTTTAAAAGCTGAAATAGCGATACATGGTGTAGTTTAAGAAAGCATTTTTGAGGATTCTGTGATTGCTTACAAAGTTTCCAAGGTTGTTATGTCGCCAATCTTGGCTGGAATTTCTCCCGTGAAGTTGTTGCCTCCCATATCCCTATTATTGAGAAAACAATCTTTCAAAAGAACATTGGCAAAACGATGTAAAAATCATTTCCACTTCCTTTAATGTCCTTAAAAAAAAGTAGATAACCATAATTATTCCAGACATTACAACATGAGCAATTCTTGACTCATGTTCAAACTGGTTTTTGTCCCCGCACATTCTTAAATTATTTTGTTTTATGGAAGATGACTATCTTTTTCGTTTGCAAGTGTTTCTTGCTATCTTTTCTTGTTGGGAAAAAAGATAACAACAATAGTTGTATTAAACAATAGACATAAATAAAGAGTCGACAGAAAATTCGAAAAAATATAATACAATCGTATGAAAGGTCTAGACATATATTCATCAATTCGTGGGATTTCAAATAATGTGCTCTGGTGTGGGAGAAGAGATCGACAAAAAGTGCAGAAATTATTATGAATGCGTGCATTTCTTTTGACCATTTTCTTATGAAGATTCTATATTGTCCATCTTAACAGTTTCCTGCAAAAAAAAAAAATTGTCAAATATTTCAACTTGGCAAACCTTTACCACTTTTTCCCTATTTCTGTTGTCTTCTGAAATTTTTTTGGGACCATTTTTCTATGCTTTACAATAGCATTTAAAAGTGTAAAGATTAGTTTCTAGCATATAAAAAAAAATTCCTTCCTTTAAAATAGTTTTTCTTGCGAGTGTGCATAATATACATGTATACATATATATAAATACATATACTAAAATAAGGTACAAACACACGTATATATGCGTATAGATACATATATACCATGGTATATAGGTGGGAAAGTCAAACATGGCTCCAATAATCGGTACTACATCTCCTAGGAAGCAAATTAGCTACTTGGCGTTAGCAAACAAAAATAGCTTTTGTAATTAAAAAAAATAAAATCAAAGGATTAAAACTTACAAATAAGATAACGACTCCATGTTTCCAATCTCTGGGGGAATAGTCCCACTCAAATTGCACTGAATGCAAATGCTGTTTACAATCATGTCCAATTGTTTTTGGTCAATTTTTTTGCGTGCATACAAACATTCAAATTTCCAATTTTTGAGTCATTTAAACAATGGAAAAACACCGTGAATCCCTGTCAATGTTAATAACACTGTATCCGCGACCCTAAATTACGAACCTTAGCACTCTCTTTTCCTTTTTGCTAATATAGGTACAGTTTAATTAATGTAATTACTCTTATTCAGGAGGTATTTAAATAATGCATGCAATAGCATGCGAAATATGCCATTCCAAATGAAAATTGCTTGTTATTTCCAGTTGAAGTATAGTAAAAATGTCAAATCATGGCGTCAACACGAGAAAGCAAGTGACATCGACATAGGAAACAACACCCAGATTTTATTCATAGTGAATAACGACAACAAAAATCGGGCCAACCTGTTCTCGCAAGTTCAAATGTCGATTATGTGGATGCGGGCTATAACAAATACACTATGGAAATGTGTAGTGGTATGCTTGTTAATTAGCATTAATGTTTTGTTGACTTGGATCCTTCAACCCAAAATAATGTTAATAACACTAGTTGTTTCTTTACTCTAATAAATTCTTTAGACTGGTAGTGATCCACCATGTAAAGATTTTTTTTTTACACTAATAACGATTCGGTGTACGTTATCAATGTAAAAAAAATATTAATGTAAAGAAACAAATGGTGTTATTATGTTATTTTGGGTTTAATGACCTAAACTTAACAAAACATGAATGTTTTTTAACACACAATTACACCAATTTATCTTCACATTGGTATAGAGTAGCAGCTAGAGTCCGTGTTCACATACTTGACCGTTAAACATGTAAGGAAAGGTTCGCGCAAATTTTTTCCGTCTTTAGTAAAGAATCAGATATGAAGTACATTTTCCCTTGTCGGCGTCACTCACTTTTTTGTGTTAACGCCGTCACTTGACACTTTTCGCTTTTTCTGTACTTTAGTACAAAATAACTAGCAAAATCTGTACGAACCGACACATTTCGTACATCACACTTTTTAAATACCCCCTAATTAGTGTCAATGACATTAATTAAACAGGTTTTGTATTAACATAAAGAAAAAGTTGAGGGTCGTAATTGAGGGTCGCGGATATAGTGTTATTAACACTAATAGCGATGCACGGTGTAGATCTACAACCTTGTGTCACTAACAACCTCATATTGTTTTAAAAAGAATGTACTAATGATCTAAGGTTCTAACCATGAGTGAATCATTACTTTAAAAACCCTTATTAGACTCTCTGGATTTAAAATTTTGTTCTCAGAAAATGAAAACATTTTGAGAATCTGATGGAAAAAAAAGAGAAAATATATGCT
Organism: Zygnema cylindricum; assembly: GCA_037447655.1. NCBI lineage: Eukaryota > Viridiplantae > Streptophyta > Zygnematophyceae > Zygnematales > Zygnemataceae > Zygnema > Zygnema cylindricum. The sequence continues at coordinate 190,722 of JBBHKE010003401.1, read as the reverse complement.
TCCATGACAGCTCAAAGTTAAAAACGAAATCGATGTCAATGTTGCAATGTGAGCTTTCAAGTAGTAACCAATAGAAAAATAAGATCTTTGAAAAAAAACTGACATTTCATGTTTTTTTTAAAACAGGAGTATATTAAGTCCACAGCTTTTAGCAAGATGTTGAAAGTAAAAAGAAACTTACAAATAGGATAGATTCTTCAGATTGGTAAGAAATGTTGGAAATAGAGCTCTTATGGTATTGTAGCTCATGTCCCTGTAATGTACAACATATGGAAATATATGTAAACAATAAAAAACACAAAGAATTATAATAAAACATGACCGCAACACAAACGTTTATTATATATTTCCAAACTGACAACGTCATGTGTGAACTTTTGTAACTTAATGACTTCTTTGGGGAATCTCGCTGAACTAGTATGGATGGATCATAGTGTTGACCAAAAAAAGAACTGTTTGGGTCTGAAAATCTGCGTACCCCAAGAAGAGACCTAATTAAAGTTTCTTTTCCAATTATTCCCTGGTTTGGGCCATTGTATCTTATCGGAATAACACAAAGGCAAGCAAAAATATATAGTATGGTTCGTAACTAATTACCATGAATCGTTAGAATAAAGAAATGATTGGTGTAGAGATTTTTTAAATTTTTACCTCTATCTTGGCTACAAATGACGTGGTTTATTTGTAGTTGCTTAACCCTCGCAATTTTAGAACATAGCAAGTATATTGTACCCCACGAAGTAGACTAGCGGCATCGAAACATTTCAACTACCAATTGTTGTCCCATCTTCATCGACCGTACAGGATGGGGAGCAGTTAGCTGAGAAGTGATATATATATATATATTTTGCCTGCCGAATGTTTCTTAAAAGGACCGATTGACATGGACCGAGCAGCATTCAATATTTATTCACAACGTGGTCGTGAGCCGATGGAATGTCGACTCAAAATTAGTCTTGCTCAAGAAACACCCGAAGTGGTAATCGTTTCTGGACGACTTTCACAAAAGGAGAATTGTCGTTTAAACAAATATCCTTACACAATAGAAAGGGTTTGACCCTAGAAAAATGCGTGGTAGTTTTTGCTGGTTAGTTCCTCGCAATGGAAAGGCATTTCTCTAAATGGTCTATAGAGTTTACGAAGGAGAAAGACATTAAATAAGTAAAATGGTTTTCCACTTAAAACTCGTACTTATTTGAAAGAGAGAGAGAGAACCGTTTCTGTAATTTGTGGCAAATCTATTCATTATGTATCAAGAACATTGACTTCAACAAACACCCATCGGCTGTATATTGTTTGGGAGTTTTGAGGTGTTCTTTTTGCAAATTTTAGGGTGCATTAAGGCTATATTGAAGATCAGACAACACAACAAGTCAAAAAGCAGGGTAGATCACCATTTTTTTTAGTTAAACAGATAAATGACAAAACACAAATGATGGAATAGGAACAAAGCATATTCAACAGTTTATTATTTTCCGAGATATGTTCAATATTCAAATTTTTTCAAACATCCTTCACCAATGACAAACCTTTCGACTCTAAAGGATTTTGTGTTCAAGAGAATACAACTAATTTAGGTTTTTTATAGAACATAATGGCCGTAATATTTTATTTTTTTTGCAAAAGAAACCCTCTTACGTTGCCATAAAGAAACAATAAAATTTAGAATTGATGGTTTTTTTGGTAAAAAAAAAAAGTCAATTTTTTTATGACGTCATTGCCCTTGTTGTAAGACAGCATACCAAAGGATCTGAAAACATGCATAAGAGATGTTTTTTTTTTTTTTTTAGTAGGTTGAGACGTTAAGTCTCGGTAACTTACACATATTCCAAGTGTGTGAAATTGGCGAAGTATTCAGGAATACCATTTGTCTTTTCCCAAGTAATAAAGTTGGTGCCTAAGTCTCTACATATAAAAAAGTTGAATACAGCAAACACCTGATACATGTTAAATTGAGCATTAAAACAAAATGCTAAGTATGTCTCGTTCACATGATAGTTCACCACTAGCCAGAGGACTTGCAGTCGGAAAAAACAATAGCATTTAAAAAAAAAAAAATCAAAATCAATGGAAATAAATAGAAATAAGTGTAAAACTTTAACTTTCGAGCAATTAAAATTGATTGCAAGGTGGACATTCTTGGTCTATTATTAGATAAACATATTTGGCGGCATTTTAATCCAAACTTTATCTTGTATGTTTTCAAAATCTTGAACAGGTCATTGTGGATCACTCACATTAAAAAGGGATGAGGATCAAAGAAAAATATGGACATTTAAAAGGAATAAATGTGTGAAAGCAACAGATTTAAAATCCCACAAATAAATTACGGAAACATCAACAAAAAAGGGGATGGAGAAATAAGCCAGCCAATTATTAGGCATAAAAATTTACAAATATTCAATTTTTTTAAGGGCGGATAAATCAGGCGCTTTCCCCGTTAAACCATTGTCTTGAAGTTCCCTGCCAAAAAAAGGGGACAAAATACAATAAACCCACTAGGAAAAAGATGTTATAATTCTTGAAAAATGCAGGCAAAAGGCAGGTAAACTTGGCCTTTGGGGGGGGAGGGGGGGGAGAGAGAGAGAGAGAGAGGAAGGAAAAAGAGAAAACATTGAACCTGAAAAACAAACACGCATGCACATTTTTAAATGTATTTTACTGCTTGCAATAGGTTTTTGATTACGTATGGGAAGAATTTGGCAAATAACATTCACTTGTGGATCCTCTCATTTTTATTTTCGTAACATAAATAGTTTTGGAATTTCCGTGCATATTTTTAATGCTGGTATAGAACTGGTCCAATATAGGAGTTTGCTTTCATTTCGTGGCGCTTATGAGAAGTTTAATGAACCCTTTTCTTTATCATTATTAGCCTTAGATGCAAAAGGAAATGCTTAACTACTGTGGTCGTTGTCAAATCAGGGGCAGTACCAAGGCCAACAAATAATTTGGAAACTTGTGCTATTCCTAAACACTTCAGCTAAAGTTCTAAAAAGTAAAAAAGTAAAAAAACACTTCTAATTTGTTTTTTTTGGTAGATCCGTCTCAGATTGTACAACGCATTTTTGCACTTATGTTATATTTCCTGTCTTCATTCTGACCGTTTTTTCCTTCTATTCGTCATCAACATCTGGTATTTGTGGGGAAAAATTTAGAATTTAACCAAAATTTGAAAATGGAAGACTCTTGTGCATTTTTAGGACTTGAGAATTTTCCCACCAAAACCCGTTTTTGTTGATCCAAAACTTCCAACTCGGGTGTCAAAACATTACTAAACCATCCAAAATAAAACATTCAAAAGAGACAAAGAGTGGTTCATAATGATAGAGATATAGCCAAAACACTGAATGCAAAAAAGGGAACAAAAGCACTCACAAAAACCATAAAAAATACATAAACAAAAAGTAACAATCATCAAAGTCCCTTGATAAAAGGCGTTTAAAGCATATCAGATCTTTTGGGAAATAAAACTTGGGACTTACAAATGTACTAAATTTGACAAGGTACTGATGGAATCAACCGATGTAAGACTGTTGATGTGGAGGTTTCTGTTAAAAAAAAAAAAAAAACAAGTGGATGTAACCAAAGTACATTTAGAACATAAGTTTATGTATGTTGTCAGACACGGTTATAAACCACTGTCTATACTCATATGTTTCATATCATATGTTTTCATATTATAAATTCATAAAATTTATATTTTCAAAATTTTGCATTGTGTTCAACATTTTATAAGAGTTTCCGAAGGCAAGCAAGGATTTACCGTTTACAAAAATGTGAATTAGTTGACACAAGTGGACGAGATTTGCAGCACGTGTCAAACAAATCTAAGTGAAAAATAAAGTAAAATTAACAGCAACAGCAACTATTTTTTGAAGTAATACAAAAAAAATGCTACGAGATTGCTCGAAAAACAGGTTTTCATCAGGAACTTCCCGGATATTTTGAAAATAATTGTGTTAATCATCATCGATGTTGGTACAGAGATGAGGTTTAAAAACATGTCATTGATATATTGTTTAATAAATAGGACTTCCCCTTCTCCTTTAGGATTCTATAGGGTATTAGATTAGTAGCATATTGACAATTATGATGGCGGGAGAAAGAGACAAAGAAACGACAACAAAACTACTGAATTTTGTAAAAATTCCCCACCTAGTGACCGATATAATTATCCAAATCATATAAAAAATTTGATTTAAAAAAAAAGTATATTTTTTTGCATAAATTAGTAGACTCATAAAACTTCAGGTACAACATAAATGTGAAAAGAGCATCAAAAGTACCAAAACTGCAAAAAGAAAAAAGAAAAATTACTGAACATTTCAAAAAAAAATCAATAAACTCCCAACTAGAGACTAACAACATATATATCAGAAACATATGAGTAATATATACATATATATATATATATTATATATATATGTATATGTATTTATATGTATTTATATGTATTTATATGTATATACATACTGAAACTCCCATCTAGAATCCCACGACATATACATCAGAAATATATAAGTATACAGATACAGATATACATAATAACTCATTATAAAAATCTGTAAGAATAATTGCTAACAAAGACAATAAAATTTCAATTGTTTCACATAATACATTTAAAAAAAAAAAATGTTGTTGAGACGTACAATGTTTCCAGATTCGATAGATTACCAATACTGGATGGAATTGTTGTTAAGCTATTGTTGCTCACATCCCTGTCACAAATAAGATAACAATAAGTTATACTAGCTTTCAATCAAAGTGCATACAACAACATAATTCAACACAAAAAAAATAATTGAACTTAACTAAACTCATAAAATCAGGGCCAATCAATACGAATCGTGCTTGTCAACATTGTAGCCTCGGATCATACTACTTTTTATTTTACAAGTCATTTTTTAAGCTGTTTCCAGAATTTATAAGTATAATTTGCTTAAGAGTTAAGACTTTCCAAAGAGCAATTCTATAAATTAATGCCCTTCTCCAATGAAATCAACGCATGTCTTTTTTTAGTTAGGAACAAATTCTCCCACTTCTTTTGCTAGTCATAAGAATGCGCAGCTCTAGAAAAAAAAAAAAAATGAATTTGATATAATCAAAAGCAGATTTATCCATTTCTAAGTGTTAGATTTTTACATGTTCACAGCCATGAAATTGACGTATGATTGCTATTACGTTAAGTTTTATACTTGGCACAACAATTGGAAGTAAATGCACTGAAGTTCTCGGTTCACTTAAATAAGTCGGCCAATTTTGCGCCTGTGAATAATCTCCCTGAGTATTCACGGGAAAAGTCCAAATTATTGTGACATGACAACAAGACACGCAAAGTATTTGTGACGAAAGTCCACAATTTCTCAGCAAAAACCGACGAAGTTAAAGCTTTTCAAAGTTTCCAATCACAAATACACATTTTGGAATATGGCCAATCAACTAAAACACACAGCGATCTTACTATTGGCAAATAGACAAACATAGTGATTGCGTACGACAAAAATCTGAGTTCACACGAAATCAAATTTAGTTTTTTTCCTGTACCAAAATCAAAAGTTATTTGGAAAGGCTGCGATCGGTTCGATTTCCGACCGAATTCAACGGCATTCGGGTCGGATTAGTCCATTTCCAACTCTCCAAAGTGTTGGTGCTGGTCTAATTTTTCAAAATAAGTTTACTTTATGGCGTGGATGTACTTTTACTACCTCCCGATTGTTCATGCTTTCAATTTCACACTTTGTTAAATGTGAAGCAACGTACAAGTAATTCAGGTTGATGAGGGCACCAATGTCGGTTGGAAGTGCGGTTAACCGATTATTTAGCAATTCCCTGCAATCAAAATAAAAGAAACAGTGCCAAATTTCAACGTAGGCCTTATGTATAGTCACCAATCCACATGAAGAAATAAAGCATAAAACAATCAGAATCAGAGGAACCGGTTTACTATATACTGTATATTTAACCATAAACTTTAATATCACATATTATAGTTTCGACGCATTCAATAAGTCACAGTAGCTATAACAGGTTATTTATGCTAGGCATCCAAATTCATACATCTCGTTGTCTATAATGAAGAGATAAGTTTTAAACACCCAAATTCCTACATCGTGTTATTTACAATCAAGATATAAGTTTTCAAAAGCAATCTAAAGTATTTCAAAAAAAAGATTCCAACGGTTTTTCTTTCGATCCATGAATTTAGTTGATGATGGTTTGCCTTACACATGTTCAAGGTTGATAAGAGCCGACAAGTTGGAAGGTAATTTTGTAAAAAAATTATCTGAGAGGTACCTGCAACCACATGTGACGTTAACCCTAGAATCAATGAATAAAATTACTTTGATGTCCTTTTTGTGATATCACAAAATTTTGATTTTTCCTTGTGAATACTGACAGAAATATCTGAATCGTTTACTTCCAACTCTAGTGTTAATAGATTTCGTTGGTAAGGACAAAATACCCAAAATAATGTTTAAAAATACTAAAACATTCCTCGAATATTTACTACTTCATCGCACAGAAATTTATCGTTCCTGACATGTTTGTTGAATAAGAAATTGAACAATAAGCAAGATTGAAATCAAAATAATATTATCCTCCGTTCAATATTCATTACGTGGCACGACATATTACGTACTGGTGTTAATGTAGCATAAGTGGTCTTATATGTACAAGGTTAATACTTTTTCTCAAGAAAATCTGAAAATATTCCAAATTTATTGTAATTGTGAGAGAGGTTTTTCGACTGTGTTCCAAACTCGGATCATATCTGTATTTTTCTCTTTTACCTATCAAAAACATATTTAGATTTCCAATTAATTGTAGTATGCAGTCAACATATTAGTGATCTTTTAATTTTCCACAATTTCTTCTGCCAGGTTGGTTATTTCCAACAAAAAAATATGACATGGCATCGGCAAAAAACACACTACACATTACTTAACGGTTTGCGGAACTTCAACGAAAGGTAAGTTTATGACCATCTTCACGGAAGATGGTCATCCAGAAAAATTGTGTCCAAATTGTGTTCGGTTAGACTTTTGCAAAACATTTGCTTGACTTCAGCTAAGTCATAGCAAAATATAGAAAAACATTGATTTTTTGTTATATTTTCTATTTCCTACTTCCTTCTTCCTTTTTCCTTCTTTCTTCCTTTCCTTTTTTCTTCCTCCTATTCGTTTTTGCTTTTTTTTTTTATCTTTTCTTTCTTTTTCCTTTCTTCTATCTTCGTTTTACTATCTTCCTTTTCCGTTTTTCTTATTTTCTTCTGTCTTCTTCTTCGTTCTTACTCCTTCGTTCTTACTCCTTCGATCTTGTTTCGTCTTATTTCTTATTTCGTCCTTCTCCGTTTGTGTTTCGTCCTCCGTTCTTCTTCTTTTTTCCTTCTTTCACCTTTTTCTTCCTTTTTCTTGTTCCTTCTTTATTTTCTTCATCCATTCTTGCTTCCTTCTTCGGTTTTCCTTGTTCACTTCTTTCTATGTTCTTCTTCTTTCGTCTTTTCCTTCTTCCTCCTTCCTTTCTTCCTCTTTTCTTCTTCCTCCTATTTCCCTCTTTTCTTCCTTTTTCTTCCTCCTCTCCTCTTTCCTCCTTTTTTCCTTCCTTCTTTCTTGCTTCTTTTTTCTTTGTTCTTCTTCCTCCTTCATCTCCCTCCTTGCTTTGCCCTTTTTCTTCTCCTACTTTCTTCTTCTTTTTCTTTCCTCCATCCCCGCCTCCCTGTCCCCCTCTTCCCTAACCCCGTCTGCCCTCCTCCCTCACTCCTCCCTCCTTCCATTTCCCTCCCTACTTCCTCCTTTTTCTTTATCATCATAAACATCATCAACCTTTGTCACATCTAATGGTCAAATTTGGTACGCTGAGTGAGTAAAAATGTTATATGTAATGAAAAACGTGAGTGCTTAGTAAAAAATCCAGAAATCAGTAACAATGTGGTTGTTCCAACAAATCGCGTTTTGAACAACCAAAACATGGGTCAACTTCAAACCTCAATTTGGAAATATAAACAACTTTCCTATTTTTTTTCTGATTTTATCGGTGTTGAGGTCTATTCGATGTTCCTAGGTTTTTAAAAAAAATTGATGAAAATTTGGTTTAAACCGCCTAACAGTCGCCATTTTTTACTGTTTTCTGACGGATCTAGTGTTAGTGGTCAGCTCGATGAAAAAAACAAAAAATCTCCTTCCGAACCATACAATTCTTTTCACTCTACCTCATATGCAAATTCTCCGAGTGTGTTGATGGAAAATTGATGAATGTGATGTTATGTGCGAATTCTCACTAAGATTGTTAATACACTCCCCTACTTTATAACTTCCACTCTATTGTATGACTTACACTCTAAAAGATATTTCTAAGTCCTAAAATTCCCTGTCACAAGTCACATTTACTTATTTTACTAAACACTAAAGTTGGAAGTAAATGAACCGAAATTTTCAGTTCACTATGTGAATCAGTATGTTTCCCTGGATAGTCACCGAAAAATCCAAAATTTCGTGGCATAATAGAGGCCCGCCAAAATGCTTATGGAAGAAAAATCGGATATTTTGCGCAAAATCTGACAAATTTACAGCCTTTAGAAGTGCAGGTCGACATTTTGGTATGTGGACAAAGGATTAGATGGCACAGAAATCTGAAATTTGGCAGGCACAAAAAAGACAAGAATACTAATTTAGCCCAAAAAAGTAAACAAAAAATCGTAAATAATCTAGAAATTTAGGGCGGACGGCCATTAGGCTACTTTGCGGTCCATAAAATGCTCATTCTGACCGATGGCCCGATTGATTGTTGGGCCCATTGAATGGGTTTTTTAGGGTTTTTAGTTGGTCAGAATTCTGTAGTTCAGAACCCGACGCGTGGCCAGTGCAAACAAAAACAAGTCGTAAGTACGGAAAGAATGAAAAAGATGAAAATTATTCTTACGCTCGCTTTACGCGTCTGTTTTTTTAGGATCAGTTTTAACTTCTGTTTGTGGAGACAGAAGAGTTTACTATAACATCTATGAGAAATTCTTGTAATTTTTAAAGATTATTTTGTTTTCACTAAATTAGACGTGTAACAAAATAAGGTCTGACAGATTTGCTGCCGCTCCGCAGCTACTCCAATCAGTGAGCTTTTGCTTTTGCGGATCACTTTTGCGGTGATAAGATTTTTCAAAACATTTTTTTTTTTTTTTTTGACCCGCGAACTGGCTCAATGTGCCCAAGCCCACGGAGCGCTTCAATGTTTAAACAGGAAAAACAAAAACATTTTTGACCTATTAATTTCTTGGCGAAACGTGGGAACATTCAGGTGCTAAGCTAAACGACAAAAAAATGTCACTCCGCAATTTCCGGACCCGTTGTTTTTTTTAAACCGTTAAAGCTCTTGTTGCATGGTTTGATGAGCCAATGAGAACGCTTTAAAACGCCAACTTGCCTACAAACATATTCGCACTTGTAAAGGCCAAAATCTTGGCCGTTTGCAAAATGCCAAAATGGATGGTTAGAAAATCCTTAAAGCCAATGTTACGTCATGTGAACAGTAAAACGACAAATTTATGATTTTTTATAAGAGTTGGAAAGTGGGTTAAAAGACCTAACATGAGAAATCAATAATTGGATTTTTACAGAACCGAAGTCAAAAGTTGCTCAAAATGCGATATCAGTTTGACTTCGAACGGTTTTTTTTTTTATTTTTTGGTCAGATCGATCCATTTCCATTATATGTGCCTCACCCTTAATAAATAATAATGCTAACAGTTTGCGAACTGAATTCTATTATTTAAAGCAAGTTCTAAAGAAAATTTGCGAGATAACGAAAGTTGCTGGTAGATGAAAACCCTCATCGATTGGATTTGCCAATAAACTTTGAGATACATGTAACCATGTAAACTGCAACCAATCAAGCATGGATATCTACTGGGTGAATCCACAAATATTTATTCTAGTAAGGAATCAGTAAACAATGTCTAGAAAGGCGATACATTGGTTTATAACAAGATAGACAAATGCCCTTGCCCTCTCTTTTTCTCCTAAATTAGTTATAAGCGCAAATGAGAGGGTCCCATACATATAGCTTAAGAGCTTGAGGTTGGCAATGCTTTCTGGAATATTTCCCGCGAATGCATTATACCTCAAATCCCTGCTCACATGATAGAAAGAGAAAAAAAACACAAAAGGCGACAAAACGTTCTTTGTTGAAATACTTGGTTTTTCTGGGCTTCAAAAACAAAGGACCCCATATCAGAGTTCTTGCGTGTATCTTCAGATTTTTTTTCATTCAAAGCATTTGAGAATAATTTTGGGACAAACACACGTTGTTTGTATGCATGAAAGTTTTAGGCTATACAACGAGGTAGAGAAAAGACAATTAAAATATACAGTCAAACAAGGACTTAACTAAGCGGAAAAAGTCATGTCAATAAAGAGGGTGGAAAATAAAAGTAATGGACACAACAAAAAATGTTGCAGGGAGGAGGGGGGTAAGAAGATGGAAGGAAAGGACATTAACAAACACCTACTAAAACATAGTATACTATGTAGACAACATTGATTGACAAAGCAGTCAAGCTAGATCAACATTATCATCGTTTTCTCCAGCGTTTTCTTCTCTTTCTTCCCATCATTATCATCAATCCCCACCAAAATTATTGTTTAAATTCTGTTTGGGGACACTAGTGAAATTATTGTATGCTCCTTAGATCCCTTAACGGCTTGTGATTGCAAAATAACACACATCAAATTGTTTGTGGAATATTAATATATAGCTCACCCTCTTACTTCTTTTATTTTTAAACACAATAAATAAGAGATAGCAAACATACAAATATTGAAGGTTGGTTAAGTTTCCAATTTCCTCAGGTATGCTCCCGTTCAGTGATGTAAGAAGAGCATTGGTATCTTCATCCTCGATTCTATTGTTGCTTAAATCCCTGGAGTTGTGAAGAAAAACATAAAACAATGTAAATGCCACCAATACGCTTATTGTTAAAGTCACACAAATAATCATCAAACAAACGGAGCGAGGATTTAAGGTACATAACGCACATTGAAGTCTCAACCCGAAAGACATGTCCATTAGCGATGCCCACTTTTAATACTAGATCCGCCAATCGTGAAGGATGTTGATCATTGAATCAGTTGGCATCGATGACATTTTTTATGGTGGAAACGTTTAACGATTCGCAAAAATGTAAAATTTGTCGCGGCTACTAGCTAGGACCTAGACACAAGCAACAAAAACCTTTCGCTCCAAATTGATTTTTTTTGTGTGACGACCCAAACCCCAACATGCAAAAACCAGAGGGTCCACCATAACTGATGGTATATATGCGTGTTTTCGACATAAAAACGCCTAAAGTAACTCAAAACGTACAAATTTTGTCTTGATGTATGATTGGCGAGTGACTCTTCACAGAAAAATTTGTTTCATATGAAACAAACTTTTTGCTGTTGGAGATCTATGGGTCAACATGCACACGTGTCCATCAAGGTGAACACCAAATTAGAAAATCTGAAAATTCGGTAAATTTGGTCCCTAATTTGGTGGCTGAACTGTTATCCATTTTACCAACTTATTTTACCTTTTAATACATTTATTTACCATTCAAGTCGGTTAAACACTCGTGGTTATGGTGTTGTAGAATTCGGGAACTATCTCTTTTTTGTCATTGATGGCGTTTGTCCTGCAAATTCTTTCTTTGCCAAACGGCTTAAAGTTTTACAATTTTTAATTCCTTAAAGCTCATATGAATGACAAACAAATATATTCGGTTTTGAAAAACATAAAACCAAGGTGGTTTTCTTAGACCTTTTTTTATCATGGATTCTTGTTTTTTGAAAAACCAAACCATGGGTCAACTCCGAACCTCCAGTTCGAGGTTGAAAATCAAGGAATTTTTTTTGTTGTTGTTGTCAAAATTGAAGTCTTTTCAGTAACCTTTAATTTTTTTTTGATGAAACCCGGCTTACCATATTGAATAATCAGCCTTATAGGGTCATCCGTGACTGTGAGGGATCTAGTGCTAATGGTCAGCACAATGCAAGAAATTCAACACTCTTTCCAGAATATGCAATTATTTTCAATGTACATATGCAAATTCTCCAATGAGTTGAGAAACATCAAATGAAAATGGAATATTGATGAAATATACGACAAAGAAGTGCAGACCATAACACACGATTGTGACGTTATGTGCGAATTCTCAGTTGGAATATTGAGGGTTAGTACACTCCTCGACCTGATAACTTCACTTTGAACGATAGTTCCAAGTCCTAAAATCCCCTCTCACAATTCCAAATACTTACTTTACTTCATACTAGAGTTAAAAGAAAAAGACCGAAATTTTCGTTTCACTGTGCAAATCGGTGTGTTTTCCTAGATATTGAAAAAATCCTTAATTGTGGCATAAAAAAGGACCAGTGAGAGTATTTATGGAGAAAAAAATTTAAATTTGCATGCAAAAGCTGACAATTTTTAGTCTTTCGAAGTGACCAAACAAATTGTATTCTGGTATGTGGACAAAGAATTAGATGGCACAAAAATCTGAAATTTGGCGGCATAAAAAAGACAATAATATTGATCCACCCAAAATGTAAACACACGATTGTTATGATATTTGCAAATTCCCTCTCAATATATTGTGGGTTAGTACACTCCCCTACCTTATAACTTCCACTCTGTATTGTAGCTTACACTTGAGAGATAGTTAAGTTCTGAAATCCCCAGTGACAAGTCTGTACTAGATTAAGATCACACTAGAGCTAAAAGTAAATGACCAAAAAATTCAATTCACTATGCAAATCTGTGTCATTTCGTGGATATTAAAAAAATCCAAAATTTTGTGACATAATAGAAGACACGCCAGAGTGCTTATGGGGAAAAAAGTCAGATTTTCACGCAAAAAATGACAAAGTTATATCCTTTCGAAATGACCAAACAAATTGACATCTTGGTAAGTTGACAAAGAATTACAAGGCACTAAAATCTGGAATTCGGCAGGCACAAAAAAGACAAGAATTCCGATCCACCCAAACTTTAAATGGAAAAATGTAAATAAATTAGAAAGTTAGGACTGCGGCCCATTGGGCCAATATGCAGGTCATAGAACACTCGATTAGGGCGATGACCTCATTGATGAGCCCATTGAATGATGCGGGTCAAATTCTGGCCATTCAAAATTCGACACATGGCAGGTGCAAACAAAAAGAAGTTAGAAGTACGTGAAGATTATGCAAAAATTATTTTTCACACCTACATTGGCGTCTAACTTTTTTTTTAGGGTCAGTTGGTCGAACCAGTTCCTTGTTCACAGACAGTTGGGTTTATTAAAACTATAATGGGCAATTTTAGTATTTCTTGGATTTTTTTTTGTTTTCACTAGGTTACACGCGTAAAAAATAACAGTTCCGCCTGATTTCCGCAGCTATCCTAATCACTAATCAGGTCATTTTTGAGGGTCGTACCTTTTTTTTCAAAATAAACGTTTTTTGACCCACAAATTGACCCAACGCATCCCAGCCCTTATGGAGCAATTGAAAGTTAAACAGAAAAAAACAGTTTTTAATAGTTATAAGCACAAGTGAAAGGGTCCGTACATATAACTTATGAGCGTAAGGTTGAAAATACTTGATGGAATATTTCCCTCGAGGGCGTTGTTATAGGAATCGAAGACATGGCAGCAGACAAAGTGGGATGGAAACAATAAAAGGACAAAGGTAAAGGGAGACAAATTGTATTCCTTTTCTTAATTGGTAGTAAACAATATAGAGTTTGTCGTTTAAGTAGAAGAGAGAAAGTCATGAGTATGACCTTTCAAGATCTAGGGAGCTTATGTGACTCTGAAAGGTCACTTGGCTCATTTGCCGAAAAGGCAGAGTTGGGATCCTTAGGTGTCAGGGAGATCTAAGGATCAGATCTACTGGAGGAAACTGTCACATACTACAGTGGAGGAAACTGTCACATACTACAGTGGCTGCAGTGAGTGTGCGCTTCTAAGAAGCTTCAGGAGTAGAAAACAGAAATAGATAACTAATACATAAAACTGAAACTGAAATAGAAACTGAAAGAACATCAAAACTGAGCTAGGTGAAGAGCATAAGCTCGACTGTTCTAGCTAGATAACGCAAACTGGAATACCGGTTTGCGTTATTAACAAAGGTAGGGCTAGTCCAAAGATTCTAACAAAGAAATAACTTTAACACCCCCCCTCTTGGTTGGAATCGAAGGCCGGAGTTGGACAGATGAATTTCAAACTGAGGCCGGGCTAGAGCCTTTGTGAGGAAGTCGGCCAGCTGCTTGAAGGTGGGACAGTAGGTGAACTTGACAATACCGGCAGAAATGGCGTCGCATGTGAAGTGGAACTGAATGTCGATATGTTTAGTCCTGCGATGGTGGACGGGATTGCCCATGAGGGCAAGGGAACCTTAGGAGTCGCTGTAGATGACAGTCGCAGATGGTTGTGGAAATTGAAGATTCGAGAGGAGGAATCGTAACCAGATTGCTTCCTTGGTGGCATGAGTGTCAGCCATAAATTCTGATTCCGTGGAGGAAAGAGCAACAGTTGGTTGCTTCTTGGAAGACCAAGAAATGAGGGCGCCATGAAGGGAAAAACACACTCCGGTAGTGGAGCGCCGAGAGTCCAAATCTCCCCCCCAGTCCGCATCACAGAAACCAACCAGCTCAGGCGAAGAGGAGCCAGTGAAGGTGAGCTTGAGGCATTTTGTCCCTTGGAGGTATCAAAGAACTCTTAGGTGAGCTTGAGGCATTTTGTCCCTTGGAGGTATCAAAGAACACTTTTGGCAGCAAGGAGGTGATTTGCTGAAGGGTTAGACACAAATTGACTGAGCTGTCCAACTGCTACTGCTATGTCAAGACGCGTCCCTGTCATAGCATAGATGAGACTCCCAACAATGGAACGATAAAGTTCATGGGTGCCTTCGGGGACAAGCCTACCGGAGTTTTTGATAAGCTTTACATTGGGGTCCAATGGAGTGGAAATCGGGCTACAAGTTGACATTGAAAATCTGGTGAGGATGTCATTGATATATTTCTCTTGGGATAGATATAAGGTTTTGGATGGTCGATTTCGACCGTCAAAAATGCCAAGACTGTATTCTACTTCTCCAGTATTCTACTTCTCCTAGGTCAATCATGGAGAAGTAAAGGTTAAGCATGGTTTTTACTAGATTGATGAGGGAAAGAGAAGGACAGGCAAGGAGGAGATCATCGACATATATAACTAAGATGACCAGCGACTCGTCATTACCTCGCAGAAAAAGACCAAAAAATGCATCAAGCTTGCTGAAGCCCTCATTGGGAAGAACGGCCTCCAGGTGTTTATTCCAAACCCGAGGGGCTTGTTTTAGGCCGTAGAGAGATTTGAGAAGTCTGCAGACGAGGTGCTCATTGCCAAGCACCACGTATCTTTTCGGTTGACGGATGAAGATTTCCTCGCTTAATGTACCGTAGAGAAATGCTGACTGCAGATCCATATGATGGACGTGCCAATCACGAGCAACAGCAAGAGAGAGGAGAATACGAATGGAGGTAAACTTTGCTACTGGAGAGTAGGTTTCATTGAAGTCAACTCCCTCTTTTTGGAGAAAACCTTTGGCTACGAAGCGAACCTTGAAGCGGTCAAGGGATCCATCAGCTTTTGTTTTGACGCAAAAAACCCACTTCGATCCGATGACCTTGCGATCTTTTGGGAGAGAGGTGAGTTCCCACGTGCCATTTTTCTTTAAAGATGCAAACTCCGCGTCTGTGGGCACTTTCCAAGAGGCAGCATACGGTCCATTCATGGCAGCTGAAAATGATTGAGGAACGTCGACAGTGGCAATGTTTGCTGATCCATTGCCTTCACGAAGCTGCTGGTTGAGAAGTCTTTCACTTTTTCGAAGGGGGAGGGTGATAACATTAGGAGTGGGAACAGAATTTTCTTTTTGAATAGCATATGGTGGATCCTTAGGATTGACTAGAGAGAGGGAATAAGGATCGGAAACAGTCCGAGAGAGTGGGGAAGGGGAGGACGGTAAAAGAAGCTCTGAAGTGGATCTGACGAAAGTGGAAGGAGGGAAGGATAGAGAAGGGTGGGAGAGGGGAGAATGATTGGCCGAATGAGGAGAAATGGCAGGAGATATGATGGAAAGGAGTGATGAAGGAGATTCTAGGTGGGTAAGGGGAGGAGGAGGGGAAGGGGAAGGAAAAGGAGGCGAAGCATGCAGAAGTTTGAGAAGGAGAGGCTCTTCATTGAAGCTGACGTCACGGCTGAGGACGACTCGACGTTCACTGGAGATCCATATTCGGTATGCCTTGGATTCGGTTGCGAATCCAACTAAGACGCCTGATTTGGCTCGGCTGTCCCATTTGCCTGCTGGAGTAAGATTCTTTACCCAAGTGGTACAACCGAATATACGAAGGTGTGAGACGTCCGGTTTTACTCCTGTCCATGCTTCATGAGGGGTTTTTCCGGGAAGAACAGAGGTTGGGGAAAGGTTACGTAAGTAATTTGCAGTGGTTACAGACTCTGCTCAGAAAATTGTTGGTAGGGCAACAAAATGTAACATGGACCTAGCCATGTTAACCACCGATTGATTATATCTTTCGGAAACACCATTTTGCTGTGGTGTATGGGGAACCGTAGATTGGTGAACAATTCCGTGATTATTGAGGAATCGCGAAAATTTGGTGGAGAAGTACTCCCCCCCGTTGTCGGTTCTTAGACATTTAATGCGTCAATCGAGGGAGTTTTCAACCAGAGATTTATATTCCTGAAATTTGTGGAACGTGTTAGATTTTCGCTGAAGAAGGAAAAGATGACAGAAGCGTGTGGCGTCATCAATGAAACTTACAAAATATAGGGCGCCGGTGTGACTGGCTACAGTCATGGGACCACGAAGATCAGAGTGGACCAATGTGAGAAGGCCACTGGATTTAGAAGTGGAAGATGGAAAGGACGGACGCGTTAACTTGCCTTGGATGCATCCAGTGCAAAAAGGTAGTTTTTGGGTGAGAATGAGTCTAGGCCATTGACAAGACCTTTGTTTAATTCTTGCAGACTGGAGGCGGAAAGATGGCCATATCGGAGATGCCATCGTGGGAACGATTGAGGTGGCAGGGATATAGCAAGGTTTGCAGATCCAGTGGATTGGAAATGGGAGAGGATGTAGATAGATCCGGATTTGTTTCCAAGACCTACTTGCGCTTGAGTAGATGACAAGAATGTGACAGTAGTAGTGGAAAAAACAGCAGTGGCGCCTTGATGAAAAGCATCGCCAACAGAGAAAAGATTCTTTTTCAGTCTAGGAACAAATAGGACGTGAGAAAGGATTATGGGGGATGTCACATTTGGGCCGACAGTGGAGATCTGGCCGATATAGGTTGCCGTTAAGGCGGCATTGTTGCCAAGTAAAACCGTCATGAGAGAATGAAGCGGCGATATAGTTGTGTACCAATCGGAGCGTGAGGATAAATGATGGGACGCTCCGGAGTCAACGATCCAAGAGTCGTGTGGGATGAGAGGATCGGGCATTGCGGATGTGACGAGGGCGAATCCGTAGTCAGGTGGTGGTGAAGCAGATGGGACAGCCGGTAACTGTCCAGCGACAGGTGGAGTTGAACTGTAATGATAATTGTTGTACGGCTGGGCGATAGGTAACCATTGAAAATATTCGCTAGGTGGAGGATTGACGTATTCAAGTGATGGAAAATAGTTAAAAATGTTTGTCAGCGCGAAACTTTCAGGTACGACAAGGGGAATCGGTACGACAGGGAGAATTGCTTCAGCTGTAGAGGCGTGACCATGATAAAGGCCGTGGCCACTTTGGCGTCCACGTTCGCCTGTACGACCAAGATTTCCATGTCGGTCCGCTTACGTTCGAGGCCGTGGCCACTTTGGCGTCCACGTTCGCCTGTACGACCAAGATTTCCATGTCGGTCCGCTTACGTTCGAGGGCAGGACAATTGTCTATAACATGGTCAAGTTCGCGGCAATAGCGACATGATGAAATCTTGGGTGGGTGGGTGGACGGATGATAGGCTGCTAGAGCAGCACCACAGAGCAAGCGACATGATGAAATCTTGGGTGGGTGGGTGGACGGATGATAGGCTGCCAGAGCAGCACCACTGAGCGGAGGCAAATTCTGTTTTATCTCTTCATGCACCAAACTGGTGGTGAGAGATGGAATAGTGATAGGGACAGAGGAGTTGTCGATTGATGAGATAAAGGCGGCATAAGAGGACGACAATCCTCCTAAGATCGCCGTGATAATATCTTCATCGGTGACGGTAGAGCCGATACTTTTCAGTCGACCACCCAGAGATTTGATATTCTCGATGTAGTCTTGCATACTTTCGGAGGGAAGTTTCAGAGAAGAAATTAGTTGTCGGCGAAGGAGAAGTTTGTTGGACCAAGATCAAATTTCGTAGGCATTTGTCAGAAGTGTCCAGGCGTCATGAGCAGAGCTAGCGTCACAGATAAGTCTAAGTTGGGAAGGTTCAAGAGCTAGAACCAATCGAGAAAGCGCCTCCTCATTGCAAAGTATCCAAGTAGTTTTGGCAGGTGCATCCGAAGGTTCGGGCTCACTTCCACAGATAATGGTCCAAAGTTTCTCTCGCCGCAAAAGGTGCTCAATTTGAAACTTCCATCCGTAAAAGTTAGTGCCGTTAAATTTTGCAACAGTGTTTGAATGCGTGTGAACAAGTTTCTCTCGCCGCAAAAGGTGCTCAATTTGAAACTTCCATCAGTAAAAGTTAGTGCCGTTAAATTTTTCAACAGTGTTTGAATGCGTGTGAACAGGCCCATAACCTATAGGAATCGAAGACATGGCAGCAGACAAAGTGGGATGGAAACAATAAAAGGACAAAGGTAAAGGGAGACAAATTGTATTCCTTTTCTTAATTGGTAGTAAACAATATAGAGTATGTCGTTTAAGTAGAATAGAGAAAGTCATGAGTATGACCTTTCAAGATCTAGGGAGCTTATGTGACTCTGAAGGGTCACTTGGCTCATTTGCCGTGAAGGGTCACTTGGCTCATTTGCCGAAAAGGCAGAGTTGGGATCCTTAGGTGTCAGGGAGATCTAAGGATCAGATCTGCTGGCGGAAACTGTCACATACTACAGTGGGGAAACTGTCACATACTACAGTGGCTGCTACAGTGGGGAAACTGTCACATACTACAGTGGCTGCAGTGGCGGAAACTGTCACATACTACAGTGGCTGCATACTACAGTGGCTGCAGTGTGCGCTTCTAAGAAGCTTCAGGAGTAGAAAACAAAACAGAAATAGATAACTAATACATAAAACTGAAACTGAAAGAGAAACTGAAAGAACATCAAAACTGAGCTAGGTGAAGAGCATAGGCTAGACTGTTCTAGCTAGATAACGCAAACTGGAATACCGGTTTGCGTTATTAACAAAGGTAGGGCTAGTCCGATGATTCTAACAAAGAAATAACTTTAACAGTTGTTACTCAAGTCCCTGTTCATATGATAGAAAGAAAAAAATAAAAGCACGTTTGTTAAGATTTTGTTTGCTGATATATTTGATTTGTTTTTCCTTTGCTTTCTAATAGAAAAGTATCCCCTGTATCAGAGTCTTTGCCTGTATCTTATCACTACTCACATCCTGGTTTGTATATTGGAAAGTTTAAGGCCAACCTACATAACGAGTCAAAGAAAAAGACAATCGGAATAGACAGCTAATCAAGAACAGAGCTAAAAAATTTTGAAAATTATTGTCGCCGCCCATTGGGCCAATTTGCGGATCATAGAACGCTCGTTTAGGGCAATGACCCGATTGATGGGGCCATTAAAGGATGCGGGTCAAATTCTAGCCATTCAGAATTCCCCGCGTGGCGGGGGCAAAATAAAAAGAAGTTACAATTACAGGAAGAAAAAAAAAATGTTAATATTATTACTTTTTACACCTATTTGTGCGTCAAACTTTTTTTTTGTTAGACAAAAAAAAACACAAACACCTTTGATGCTAAAATTATGTTTTCTGATGTATTTGATTTTTTTTCTTTGCTTTAAAATAAATGACTCTGTATCAGAGTTTCTTCTGGTATCTTAAGAGTATTTTGTCATTCAAAGCATTCGCTAACCCCACATCTTGGTTTGTATATTTGATATTTTAAGGTCAACCTACATAATGAGTCAAAGAAAAAGACAATCGGAATAAACAGCTAAACAAAGACAGAGCTGAAGTAGAAATAGTCATTAAAAAAAAATGGTTGGAGAATAAGAATAGTGAACACGACAAATGATGTTGCAAATGTGAGGGGGATAAGAAGGTGGTGGAGGTTAGGGACAAAGAACCAAAACATACTTTGTTGCACATTAATGAAAGAAGAGAAAGTGGCAAGGGTTCAACCAAAAGGAGTACAGGTTTGGAAAGTAAAAAAGAAAAGATAGTTTTTGGAATTCAGGCAACGTACAAAGCTTTCAATAAGCTAATGCTTTCGAGGACCTCAAAATTTTAATCCAGATAATATAAATTATCATTACTCGTGCAAACAATTAAGTAATAACAGACATTTGAAATAGAAGTTCAGAGTGTGTAAACAGTCGGAATGACTTGATGGGCTTGCTAAGAAGGACAAACAAAACAAAAAAAAAAAATGTTTTTGCAGATATATCCTAAAAACATGCAATTTACATTATGAGAATGTGCAATTGTAAAGGACCTTAATATGCTTATTGGTCGTGGCCAATTTAAGAACTCATTAGGTGTGGACAATTATAAGAGTTTACATCCATTTTCCTTTTCAAGTATAGAAGCACTTCTATATGCGTGTAAGAGGTTGTACCACGATAAAACAAAAACACATTTAAAGGTATGTCGGCAACCCTATATCATTTAAAAGCAAACATAGGCAGACGCGCTAGAGGCAAAAATAAGAATCCTTTCAATAAAATCCTTTCTTTGATATCGGTTAAAAATCAACTCACAAACAAAACACGTGCTATAATCATAATGTCGTTTGACTTAAAAAGTTGTCAACTTTGTCAAATTTCCAATATCAGTTGGTAGCGAGCCGCTGAGTCCAACTCCGTTCAAAATGCTGCCAATTAAAATACACCATGCAATTCGTCTCAAATTGGTAAATGGACAGGGCTTTTGCAATAAGCTTGCAATATATGCTACTAATTAAAATATTTTGTTCAAGTCAACCGAAATAATAATAATAATAAAAAAGGTAGATGTTTAAATGCTACTTGGTTGAAAAAAATCATTCTACTCCATTTTCCAAGTTATTTCCTTGTTCCACTAATTTCTTGCAAGTCGATTTTGTCTTTTTGATACAATTTGTCTTTTTGATAATATACGTCCCAATAATACAAAAATAGGAAACATGCTGATGATTGTGTTATGCATAAAAAGGCATAAAATTTGTAAGTTATTTATTCTCCTTTAGGTTGCCAAACAAAGTTGGCGAAAAACAATTGGACAGACACAGTAGACATTTTACAATGAAAATGATGTGGGACTTAAAACGTAAAGATGCATCTACAAGTCTTTCATTTGTTTGTACGGAAATAAACTAACTACCAACAGAATATGCATTCGCATCTAAATATGGAGAATCTTTTTTATGCCCAATACCTGTGACAAAAACATATACCGTTGACTTGAAGCGTCTATCATTTAGATCCTTTTAGATGATTTCAAAAAAGAAAAAACTTTACGATATTCTGGTATGCAGGAGTATGTAGCAGGTCCTAAGAATAAAAAACATATACCAAACATTATATATGTAAAAAGAGAATACTACTGCATATTATAAATACTTGACTCCAAAAGTAATACTATAGCATAATGTATTACGAATAAGTATCCAAAATTCTCGCAGGAATTTCACTGCTCTGAACATGACTCATATACCTTACACTTATTTTTTACTCTAAGGACTGACGAAATAAATCACCCCGTTAATTCGGTTCAAATTATTTCATCACACAGGCAATTCAATTCTTAAATATTTCTTTTCAGGAATGTTATACGACTGGATGACATGTCTAAAGGGATAAATTCATCTCAAATATTTTTGGCTACAGCAAAACTACAATATGAATTTCAAAAGACACATGGAAAAAATGATTCCTCTCCAAAACATGATATGATGTGAAATGGCGTAAACTTGAAGCTTACAGAAGCTCTAGTGTTGTTAAGGATGTAATGCCGTTTAAAATGGTTCCGAAGGTACAGACGTAATCGGTACATTCAACATTTGCTGTCAAATTAAACGTGTTGTCGATCGCCACATTGTTTACTGTGAGATATCTGAGATGAGGCACAAGACAAAGATTGGAACATGAAATTTCAATTAGTCAAATTACTATGCAACAACTCCTAAGGAATAAAAAAATTCAGTAAAACAACACAATAAGCCGAAAGGGCTCTCAAAAAAAAGAAAAAAAAATAAACACCCCAGAATTCGTCACAGATGTTACTTCGTCCCAAAAATTGAGCTGCTAGACGTCGCATTGTGATGTCTCGTGATCTGCCGGCTGACGAATTTAGGGTGCCTTGGTCTGAGTGCCATGAACGAAAAGGAGCTTATGGATTCTAAAATTTGTGAATTCTGATATTCTTCTATTTTGACCTCTTAAAACATTTTCCAAACTTAATAAAAATTTCCATACAAATTCGAGCTTTCCCTTCCATGAACTACCAAGAAAACAATGTCTTTCTTAACAAAACTTAAAAAATGAAATTCGAATAAATGGTTACCCTAAAAAGACTCACAGTTGTAAAACATTTCCCAATGAATCGCATGTTATTCCTCTCCATGTCTTGCATTCATTTGAGGTTTTCCAGGTTTTAGAAAGTGATGGATCAGAGCTCATATTTGGAAGGATGCCAAGTAGAATTTCTGCAAAAAAAAAAAAAATCAAAACAACAATAGAAAAATCAGGTTTCAGTTATATTCACGACTTCAAAAAATGTCTACTTAGAGAAATATAAAAGGATCATTACTTTCGTCGCAATTAAACCATAAAGTGTTAGAAGGATTTGACCAATCTTTAGTGGACAAAAGGTGGTTGTCAATATTGAAGTGGAAGCCATGGAGTCGAAAAAAAAGAGAGAGAGAGGGGGAGATATGAGCTCAAAAAGCAAAGTTCCGTATTCGATGAGTTAAAGGCAGGAGAAAAGTGCTCCTTAAACGTAAAAGTATTGAAAGAAACGCATGAAAAGTAGTGTGTGCATGCTTAAGGCAACAGCACATTTGTAACAATGAATCCAACGTCTTTGTAAGAGTGACGTGAATTCGAAGATCAATCTAAAACTTAATGACGCAGTAAACGTGAACGTAAGACAAAATTTGAAGTGATTTAAGGACCAACCAAAGAGGCATTTGAAAATCCAAAAGTCCAAAGATTCCAAGAAGTCTAAGTATTCTTAGAAAGAAAAATTACAAATAGACTGTGGCTAGGAAGTATGACAAATGACATACTATTGAGAGGAGCTAAAGCAAGATAAACAAAAAGATTGGCGGTGCAGGTGTCACCTGCCATTGAAATTGACAGCGACAGGTGCACAAATTAAACAGGTGGCGTAACAGGATCGACCTACAAGGACAAGATAGTCATGATGTCACTTCCCCCCTTTTCTAGGAGTGGAGACCGGCAGGCTGCCTATGCGCCTTGAATTGGGGGTCATGACGCGCCTTCGTAAGGAAATCGGCGATCTGAGTAGTGGTAGGACAATAGGTAGATGATAAAATCCCAGTGGTAGGACAATAGAGAAAGGATAAAATGTCGTTGACGACCAATTCAAGTGTAGAATGGTGTTTGATATCCAAATGCTTTGTACGTTTGTGGTTGACCAGATTGCGGAGAAGGCCGAGGACGCCTTGGAAATCAGTGTGCACTGGATGGGGGAAAGGCAAGGCTGACGAGAAGAGATTGGAGCCATATCGCCACTTTGAGAAGAGATTGAAGCCATATCGCCTTTTTTGCTGCTTTAGTGGCGGCCGTAGAAGATAAGGAGGGTTGCTTTCAGAAGAATCACGAGATGAGGCCACCACCAAGGGAAGAGCATACATGGAGGTGGGGCGGCGAGTTTCAAATTCACTGTCCCAATCACTCTCGCAGTTCTTGAAAGGGGAGTGGTGGAGCCGCCAAAGGTGAGAGAGAAGGTATTTTTCTCTTGGAGATAGGGGGGCGACGCTCATTGCAGATTGAAGATGGACATTAGAGGAAAAAATAAGAAACTGAATTAATTGGCCAACCGCCAATGCAATACAGGTGAGTGGTGAGCATCGCAAAGATGAGACTTCCCACCATGCTTCGATGTTGATAAGGTTCTTGTGAGTGTAGCCATTCGAATGACTCACTAATTTCACATTTAAATCCAAAGGGGTGGATATCAAGGAGCAATTAGAGATTCAACATATTTGAGTTGGCTCATGCGAAGAGTGGGGTTCAATCAATCACGGAGAGTTTGAATGATAAGGCAACACTTTTAGCTTGCCAAGATCAGTCATGTTAACGAAGTGGAGCAGCATGTCTCAAGCGAGATGAATTTGGAAATGAGATAGGTTTGTAAGAGAGCTCGTCCACACAGGTTATCCACAAAGACAAACGGAAATGTTGACAAGGTCACCGCTAAAGCGGTGAATATAGAGAGAAAAGTCGGCACCAATACGTTCAAAGTCATTCGCAAAAAGGACGGCATGAACATCACTTGTGACATAGTAGGAAAATCTACAAATGGCAAAGCGTCCATGCCAAGAACTGCTGCCATTGGCTCAAATCTTGACATGGGAGTTATCAATCGTGGAGTCACTACACAGTTGGTGGTTGGTTCTTTGACTAGTTGAGTGGGAGGATTTGCGGGAGAGGTATTCTCCCCATTACCTGAAAGAAGAAGTTTGATTATAGTATTTTTTTAGTTTTCATGCATGCTTTATAATCTAGTAAAGAGGTGGAAGACTTCGGATTTGTATATGCCAATGAAGATGGACTGAAGTCGTCGATAAAAGTGAGGAAGTAAATGAGTCGCCTAGGCTTGCATGGCACATGGGGCTGCAAAGGTCGTGGTGAAACTAATGTGAGAAGACCGTTAACCTACATGGTGCTAGAGGGGAAGGGGGAGTGGGTGAGTTTGCCTCCAACACACCTCATGCAAAAATCAGGGTTTTCAACATTGGGAGAGGGTATACCAAACGCAAGCCCATTGCACAGCGAGGAGAGAATTTTGGGGAAATGTGGTCAAAGGTTGGATATTGCAGCCTTCTCCGATGACCGTGTCATCTAAATCGAGGAAGTTAATTGTCATGGTGGAGAAGATGGTGGGGATGTTGCCCTGTAGGGCAAAGCCAACCGAGACGTGACTCACGGCGAGGTATGGGACAAGGAAGACGCCGATTTTGGAGGATTTGATGACGTTTGAGGGATTGAGGACGTGAACTTGGCCCATAGGCCAAGCGCTAATTTTCGGACGTTGCCAACTGAGATGGTGATGGAATATATTAGCTTCGAGGGGGCGGAAAATCATTTGGATCAAAGTAAAGGTGGGAACTACGAAAAACGTGCTTCATGAGGAATTTCCATTACTGAAATTTTGTGTCGTCGGGACGATTGGGAGTATTAGCTACGGAAGGGTGAGACCTCGGCCACTATCAAGTTGAAGCCATAAAGTCCAAAGGTAAGAGACGAGAAGAGAGTTCGAGCTCAAGAGAACAGGTCAATTCTAATGAGTTAAAAAAAGGAGTGAGAGCGAACTATAAATGAAATTTAACTAAGTAATGAAAAATTTCAGTTGAAAAGTATCGTGCGAGTGCTTAAGGCGTCACACATATCTAGAAATGAATCCGAAGTTCCTGTAAGAATGATGTGGATTCGAAGAGCAAATCCAAGATTTAATGAAACTGCAGCTGTGGACGTAAGACAAACTTGCAGCTGTGGACATAAGACAAACTTGCAGCTGTGGATGTAAGACAAACTTACAGTGAAACTACGGAACCTCAAAGAGGCAACCAGAAAGTTTAACTTTGTAGATCCTAACTAGGTCTACAGATTCTAGGAAAAAAAGTACAAACAGACTACGGCTAGAACATATGACCACACGTTTCAACATATGACAGACCAATGAATGAATCTAACATAGAATAAACCAAAGGGGAGTGTGACAAGTGTCACCTCCCACTGGAAACGACAGTAACAGGCGAACATAGCAATCAGAAAGTGTAAGGGGCTTGGTCAACACGGCCAAGAAATTCATTATAATAGTAAATGAATATTAAATATCAATAATCGATATGAATTTTGACCTTCTACATATTTATCCAGCTTTATGCTACGTTTTATTAATCATAAGATATGCCTCCAATTTATGTTGTGTATAGTTTAGAAATCGTTCCACTTTTGTTTTACAGAACCATAAACTGGGCTGGGTTAAAAAAGAGAAAAACTTATTGTCTTCCTAATTTAGATAGAAAATCAATCAGGTTTTTAAACCTTTTTTTTTACGAATGTTAAAAGGAACCTCAAGCATAAAAAAACAAAAAATGAGCGCGGTATGCAAATGAAATAAACATGTTTTTAACTATGCAACTTCAGATGTACACGAAATAAATATGTACATAGATTAGTACGTTTTTTTATTTTTATCAATTGTTTAACATCATTTTCTCTTCTTTTATTGAGTCATTTGGTAAACTTAGTAGTCATATCACATTTATATTTTTGGGACTGTCATCTTTGAAAAAATGGACCCCGAGAGCTTTCAAATTTACTATTACTGATTTGCTTGTCTTTTTATCTTGAAAAACAGACACTAAGAGCTACAGAATGAACCATATAATAATGGTGCATATTAGGATATTGGTCTCTAAATGAAACAACAAAAGAGGAAAGAAAACTTGAATGCTTTCCAATAGAGAAAAAAAAAATTATTAAACGTTTGTCAACTCCTAATCTGTAATTATTATTCTGTTATCGTTAAGCTACACGAATTCGGTCCCGGAATTTTTTGGCCTCTGAACACAATAATGCTCACAATACTAATTGTCTATTTCTTTAATGTAAACCCCAGGTATTACTTTCTTTCTCAAATAACAATTGGTGTAGTACACCGTGAATCTTAATTAGCATTAATAATTTTTTTGCCACTGAAAACATCTTTTCGCCGTACACATTTGTCCAATTTTCAATTTAAGACCGCCATTCGTAAGCTGGGAATATTGCTTTTTAATCGCAACCGTCATTGCTTTTTAATCGCAACCGTCAGATCATAATTCGACATGTGTTTACGGAGAAAAGATGTTTTAAGAGACGAAAAAAACATTAACGCTAATTACGATTCACGGTGTACACGTGAATTGCTATTAACGGTCAAAAACATAGAGCATAGGGTTGAAATAAGTATTGCTAAATCTAATTTAGGTTCAAGCCACGTGGGATATTATTTACCGCTTGTAAAAATTTAGTCATGAATGAAAACATTAGAATTATTTTTGCTATTGTATTGAGGGGCCAAAAAAGGGGCTAAAAAAGAACAGGCATCTAATTAGTATTATAAACGCTAATAATGATGCGAATTGTACATCTCCAAAGGGTCAATTTATGTCAACAAGGTAGATGCAAAACCAGACTAAATTACCCTTTGAGAACTCAATAACAAAACAAAAGGAATAGTGATTTACAGCTTTCACCTCTATTATTGTGGGTTTCAAAATCAATTTTTTGATGTATAAGTGTATTACAATGTCAATCCACACTAAAACTTCATAAAATACGCAATGCCAAATTGGATCTACTCAATATTGTCATTTTTTCTAGATTTTGGTTTCGATATATCCTTTAAAATCTTAAGAAAACGAAAAAGAACCATGCATACTCATATATATAATTATACATAACAAATCGTATACACAAAATATTTATACGATCATATAAATAACGTTTTTAAAACAAATATATACATACCTAGGTTTTCCTCTTCTCTAGTGCCAAATGGCTCACCAAAAAAAAAAAAAAGAGGAAATTAAAAATGGATCAATCATGACCACCCCTTATTGTGTGAGAAAAATAGATGACTCACCTGCTTGTTTTTGCTTAATGTTTACAGCAATAGTGGTACCCAACAAACTGCTTAGACATGTGATAAAGAAAAAGTAGACAAGCACCTGAGGTTTACAAGGCCTGCAGAAAAAAAACAAAGAAAAATGCATGTTAAGTTAAGCTCATTTAATTATTATCAATAAAATCAACATTGCCGTTTTTCAAATTTGTTTACCCATAGGCAATAAAAGTCAACATTATTAAGGAACCATAACAGATGATGTACACAGATGCAACACCACTCATATTGTGATGTAATAAGAATATGTAAACAATGTTAAAAATAATTACCATATCATTGCCATTTGCTTTTAGGAATAGAGAAAAAAGATTTATATTACGGACGTGGGAGAGGGAGAGGGAGAAGGAGAAACATGAACTGGGATGTGGGCATAGAATTAAAATAAGAGTTGGCAAATAGCAGACATGATTTCAAACTTGATATCAATTTTTTGCAATTCTGTGGTCGAAATGTACTATATTTTGTATGCATCTCTCGAATTGCGGAAAAAAAATGGCATTGTAAAACTGTGGCATGAAATTTGGCATACATTGACTCAGTCAATTCGACACATTTGGCACAATTCGACGCGTTTTGAATCATGTTGACAAATCTGAAAGCATTTTGACAAATTATGACACTCACGTTGGCTCGTTGCAACATTCTACCTATCTTGACTCATGTTGACCCTTTTGACTCATTTTGACACGTTTTGACACAATTTAACATTTTGATTCATTTTGACATTTTGCCTACCTAGACTCATTTTGGCTCATGTCGACACATGCTGACTCACTTTGACTCATTTTGACACATTTTGGAAGATATTGACACATTTTGACACATTTGTTAATTTTGACATTTTACATACCTTGACTCATTTTGACTCACTTATTTTGACACACTTTGACATTTTACTCATCTACATTCAATTTGACTCATCTTGCCTTCACTAACTTATTTTGACACATTTTGCATTTTAGCTCATTTTGACATTGTGGATCGGTAATTTAATCTCACTTTTACTCTCGTTGACAAATTTGGACTCCTTTGACTCTCGCTTATTCCAACACAATTTCACATTTCAGCCCATTTTGATACATTTTGCCTCACTTTAACTCATATTGAATCACTAATTTGGAAAACACTAATTTTGACATTTTTAGCCTTTCTGAGACACTTAGTTTGACAAATATGCGATTTTGACTCATTTTGAGACATTTGGCATACTTGTTGGACATGTTAAGAATGCCAAAAGTCCACACTAAATTTGAATTGGAATCCCCATTCAAAATCCTTTGAGCAGTCCTACGTGTAGATTTTTAAGTTCAATAATCCATTGATTTTTTTTTATTTCCAATTGAAACAAAAAATTTCATCAAATGTTGTGACTAAAGGTGGCACATTTCAAAAATGCAAAAAAAAAGCTCCTATTTTTTGCTATTTTTTTTCATTATTCATGAAAATTGGCAAATGTAGTTATGTTTTTAAACTGAGCAATGACATTGTAAGTTTTTGAGTACTACGTCCACTCAAAATTGTAGATACGAAAAAATAAAATTAAAAAAAAAGAAAACAAAACAGAAACACCTTCAGGAGTTAAATGCAACATACCTTCCCATAGCTGATATGCGTATTTTGTCGTACATCAGATATAAAAGTTAAAAAAACAAACTTTTACACGATAGGAGCTAACCCTAAAACCATTTCTAAAAGGAAAACTGGTCCTTCGCCGTACGGAAAAACGAAAGTGAACGACAGGACAAGAGGTAGGAAATGCGTTTCTATTGAAGATTGTACGGAAAGGTCAAGATTCCCTCCTGCCGACTTCGACGTGTGCGATTGTACTAAACGTTACAGGCGCGCTTTTAGTGCGTCTATGACACTTTTAGTGCGAACAAATTGAAACGAACGGTTGGATTCAAAAAGATACAGCACCGATCGAACGGGATCTCACTTGCCAAAATTCCTGATTTTCTTGCGGGTACTCAAGCTAAACTTCCGAGAAAAAACACGAAAAAATGTAAATGGTACGGTAAACTGGTACGGACGCCAAATGACTTTCTTAGGGTGCGTCTCTATGTGCTCAAGTAAGGGTTTTTGTCTGTCGTTTTCTTGTAAAACTTAGAGCCATACCGCGTAAGTTCCAACCGTACAAAAAAATAGAAAAAAAGATAAGTGCATTTTGCGTCATCGTCGAATTTAAGATGTACTACATGTTGTCGTTTTGTGTTCTTCGACACACGGCCACGCCAAAAAACGTCATCTTCAAACTTTTCTTTAAAACACAGGGCCAATGTGTTTTAAAACAAAGAATCTTCGAAAAACAAATAGGAACACTTATTCGCACGTGTATTTTTTTTTCCAAAAATTTCAAACGAATTCAAGCGACGGCGAAAAGGTACACTATTCGTAATGTTTTGTCCGTTTGAGTCCATCAAAGTACACAATTTGTTTTCTTTTGTCGCGTTTCGTTAAATACGGATTTTTCCATTCTAGGGGTCTGAAAACTCCGATGCCATTTGACGAAATCGTGAGAAATCTCCAGGGCGCCCCAGCAAGTCGCACACGCCGCCTCTCTCACGCAGTCAACAAATGTCACGCAAGGCTATGCGACGTTCAAAGTGTAGTTCAAAAGTAGGCGGTTTTATGGTAGGTCTTTGGTCGGCGCCTTTATCGTTAGTTGTGTTATGGGCTTTTCATGTGATCTTCTTAGATCGCTACTTTGATCAACGACCGCCCGATCGTCCGAATTTGACGGTGTAAATAAATTTTTTTGGTCCGAATGTTTTAATTGGTCCAATTTTTGGTCCGAATGTTTTAAGTGGTCCGAATAGGTTCGAATACAATATGGGTCTTTAGGTCATATTGTATGTTTTGCATACAATAGGCATATTGTATGGGCCTACTTTCACCTACTTTTGAACTATGGTTCAAAGCAATTTTGACGTTGTTTACTGAAAGCCGTACTGTTTCGTACAGTGCCGTACAAAAAAAAAAATGTCAGAAAAACAAGGCTACTGAAATAGGGATTTGATTCTCCATGTTTATGGGTGTTAATGTGGATCGTCGGATGCATAATCGGATATGACATTGTCTGACACATTCTGTTCGCAACAAGTGACCCCGCGTAGGTCAATTCTCAGCGCCTGAACGAATTGCATCGTGCCTCGTGGAAAAGTTATCCAAGTTTCACGACGAACGCGCGAGCAGGTGAGTACACGTCGCATATGACATGTGACTTTTGCCAGGGAGGATGTGATGTCACCCACGGACATCACCCTCTTGTGATGCTCGCTCCTTCAAAAATGTTGGGTTTCAAATTATTGAGGGTTTCGCAGTTTGCCGCCCTGCCATTCCCATTTCAAATGGAAATTCTCCCATTTTTACAAATTGCCGCATTTCCCTTCCGTTTTTTAATGAAGTTCTATTTACTTCAATAGTTTGCGTGCTTTTTTGGTAGTTTGTGCTTGAATTTTTTTTAAAGTTCACAATTTTGCCGCTCCTTTCTGGCACTCCGTTTTTGAAAATTTCCTCAATGTTTCAAATTTGACCCAATATTTACAAGCGTTTTCTAGGGTTTTATCAGCAGAGGGTAGCACCTCCCACCGATTTTCTAGTTTTTTTTTAGGTGTTTGCCTATATAACGAGGTTAAGATGGAATACATCATTCAACCAAACCACAAGTGTCTTTCCATTGTATGTTTAAAACGCTTGTCTGTTTGTACCTTCTGTGATCATTTACTCACCAGCAGTATGTCTTTCCCACTAGGTGGATACAACCCTTTTGGGTATCATCCAGGAATGTTACGTTTTCCAGTTCCTCCTATAAATTACGTCGTCATCGAAGAAAATGGTCGAATTAATGAGGAACCATTAAACCATGAAAGAGGACGCAATGACCGTGTGAGCAACGATACAGGTGACCTTCTTCTCCTTTTACCTTCTTTAAATTTCTTCTTCTTCAATACCTTGTTTTCTTCTTCAGTTTTGTCTTCTTTTCCAATAATTTTTTTAGGTTTGACGCCGGAATGATCTCCTCCCGTCCGAAATTCCGATTTTAATGCGATTGATCCGCGCGATCTATGCGTCGAAGCCGAGAACCGGATGCCGGATTGCGTGCGCGATGCCGCGCGTGCGCGGGCGTGCCGATGCCGCGATTTTGAGCCGCGATCGACGCGCGCGATCCCGCGCGCGACGAGTTGAGCGATTCGACGCAGACGACGTGCGCGCGATCCCGCAGCAAGCGCGGATGTGCGCGAGTGATTGGGCGCGACGTGCGGGCGTGCGACGCCGGATGATTGACGCGCGCGCGATCCCGATTTGCGCGACGCGCCGACGCGGAATGCCGGATTTGATTCGATCAAGATCCTGCCGCGACGGAGGCGTGAGCGGAGTCGATGTCTGATGATGATTTCGCGTTGATGATCTATGATGGCGGACGCCGATGCCGACGCCATGTCGACGATTGCTTTGAAATTTTAATTTTACTGATCGCTTTATTCTTCTTGTTCCAAAATCCTCGTTGTTGTATTCTTTTGTGTTTTTCAAGACGGTGGTGTAAGCACCCTACGTTCGACTGAAAAACGACCAAGAACAACGGGAAACCAAGGAGGTGGGGGGAAGGGGCGTAAATCAAAAGAAGTAGGTAAGAATAAAACACAAGGAGGTTCGCAAGAAGGAAACATAAACGGTGCATCTCCAAAGTCCCCACCGACTTCTCACCGATGGACCACGGATGAAGCGATAAAGCTCATTACATTGAAGGTGGGGGAGATGCGAAGCGAGAAGATGAACGGCCTGCAGGCCACACATCGCACAGCTGAGGAAAAGTGGAGGTTAATCAGTGAACAACTGGAACAAGGAGGTGTGTACAAACCCGGTAGGACTTGTCAACAGAAATGGGAAAATGTATTTAGAGATTTTAAAAAAGTTAAGGATTGGCAATGTAAGATACCTAGTGGGGCTTTAGATTATTGGGGGATGGCATCGGATGAAAAGACAGATAAAAAACTACCTGGAGGTTTTGACGAGAGGTTTTATACGATTATAAGTGAGGGAACAATTGGGAACGAAAACATACAACCTACACATGTGAGGGACACTTTCGTGCGTAGTCAGCAAGGGTCAAGTAGTCTTGATGAGTCATCACCCGACACACAACCAAGCGATAACATATTCTCTAACAGTTCAGGAAAGCGTCGTAGACTTCAGAAGGAGGAGGCAACCGCTGCACGATCGTTGGAAGTTAAAGAATTTCGCCAAATTGCTGTTGATATTCATAAGAAGAAGACTGTGAAAGAAACTAACAACATCATCGACAAGTTCAAAGACATGCTCGCTGCAAACTGGGAAAAGACGGAACAAGGAAGACTCTGTCTAATTGATGCCGTGTGCAAACTCGCAGAGCGAGGGGGTGGTCGCTACACATTCAACTAAATCCGGAAATTGTGAGGTAGATAAATGAGGGAAAATGGTGTAATACTCCAATCTTCGGCCTTACTTTCACCTCTTTTCCCATGTGTTTTTCAACAACAACACTTTCCAATTTCTATAAACATTTTTTTCTGAATTGCAATTTAGGGTAGAATTAGTGTGGTAAAGGGGGGTTATGTTGGCCTTTTTTTTGGGGGGGTTTATTTCATTGTGATATCTTTATATGCTTAGTTGAGATAGAATGGAATGGGAAAATTACCGTCGATAGAAGAGAAGGGTGGCTACATTTTGTGAATTTTATATTTCTTGCGTTTTTTCGTTGTTTTTTGTATTTCAAAATTCGAGTGTGAAATGTCAAAAAGTTTTAGTACAAACGACTTTCGGCCCGTTTTTGCAATGTGTTATTGTAACTTTGTTGTACACTTGTCATACGTCATAATTTGTTCTTGTTCATGTTGCTCTGTTTATTGTTATGTCGTTGTTCCTCTTGGTGGTCAGACAGTTGTTTATTGTTATGTCGTTGTTCCTCCTGGTCAGACAGTTGAAGCGCAGGCGGTTGCTGCGGCTGCTGCTGGACAGACATTTGTTGTTACTGCTGGGGCAATTGCTACTGATGGTGCTGCGCAGGCAGTTGCTGCTGCAGATCAGACTGTTGCTGCTACTGGGTAGGACAGCTGCTGGTGCTGCCGGGCAGACAGTTGCTGCTACTTGGCAGACAGTAGCTGCTACTTGGCAGACAGTAGCTGCTATTGTCTGCTGCTGCCGAGTAGATAGACAGTTGCTGCAGCAGAGCAGACAGTTGCTGCTGCTGAGCATGTTGCTGCTGCTGAGCAGACACTTGCTGTTGCTACTCGGCAGACAGTTGTTGCTGCTGCTGGGTAGACAGATGCTGTTGCTGCTGAGCAGACAGTTGCTGCTGCTGCTGCTGGGCAGACAGTTGCTGCTGGTGTTGGTATTGAGGAGACAGTTGCTACTGCGGCTGGTGCTGAGGTGTTTGGATCAAAAATACATAAAATAATAATGAATTATGAAAAAATGACGTTATGAATTTTGATTTTGAGCTCTATAACTGACTTCAAACATTGGAAATAAGAAATTACATGATAATCTAAATTTCAGCACTCGAAAAGTAAACAATGACATTGGAAAATAAATTTTGAACAAAAACTAAAAAACTAAAAAAAAAAAAATTGCATCAGTTCAATCTATAAATGTAGAAAACAAGGTCGATCCGACATATCAGAATACATGTTCAATTCCGGGCATTAGAAGAGAGGAAGAGAGAAAGAGAGAGAGGATACATATTTTGCATAATTTTAACATTCTGAATTGATTTCAATCTCGCGGTGCGAGTACATGGATACAAAACGGAAAGCCCTACATTGATAGTATTGGAAACACAAACATGTATACTTGCTATGCATTCTTTAAATATAAAGTGTCAGCCTAGCTCACATTGCTATCATTGCTACAAGTGTATCCCTATGAGAGTGCTTCACAGAAGTGTTGTTGCCACAATATTCATCGGAATGGTTCTTGACAAGCTCGTATGTTATGAAGTTAAAATTGCATAACCCAAAAAAACCCGTGGAGAGTCAAATTCACAATGCAACATATATCTCCTCGTCACTAAAGGGACAGAAAAAAACACAAAAAACAAAGAAACAAAAAAAAATGAAACATGGAAAACATGGTCAGAATTCCCCTTTGTAAGTAAAACGTCAGACGGCTCAAACTTGGTTGAACGCAACACGGGAGACAAGGAGACAACACGAAACAGAGGTCGAGAGATGAGTCAAAAGGAGACGAAGAGAGGCAAACTTGGTTGAACGCAACACGGGAGACAAGGAGACAACACGAAACAGAGGTCGAGAGATGAGTCAAAAGGAGACAAAGAGAGGCAAAGAGAGGCAAACTTGGTTGAACGCAACACGGGAGACAAGAAGACAACACCAAACAGAGGTCGAGAGATGAGTCAAAAGGAGACAAAGAGAGGCAAAGAGAGGCAGAGAGAGGTATGGAGGCAAAGAGAGGCAGAGAGAGGTATAGAGAGTTGGAGGAAGACATAGAAAGAATGAGAGAGAGAGACAAGAGGGATTTCCAAGGAAACGAGAGTAGCTGATTTTGTAAAAGATATACGATTTTACGTTCAAAAAATAATTAAGTAAAAATAAAAATAATACATTGAAAAACTGGTAAATAAAGAACAACAGTAATAATAAGAATGAAAAGGGATTTTTTTTTGGGAAAAATAAAATAACTAGAGTAGAAGAAAGGGGGGTAAAAAAAATGGGGGGGGGGGGAAGAAGGGAACA